>JAMQGT020008922.1:72500-81779 GCA_024447675.2 Pterophyllum scalare | reverse complement strand
TGCTTTCCATCTTATTTTTTCCATCTTGTGTCATAAGTTTGCTAAATAAGTATTTAAACCCACTGGTAAATTGAGCTTTACCGTACTTTATTAAAACTTTGCAATGTCGGTTTAGAAAGTGCTCTACAAACAAAAAAGATTGAAATACAGCTCAGCATTAGTTATGTCCTCATTTTAGGCATTGCTGTATTTTCAGCCTTTATAATTATCATTAATTAATTTGTCTTTGGATATGTTGAAATTCTTAATAAAGGCAAAAGTTATAGTTGATTATAAGGATTATAAGATTAATTTCTTCAGCGGAAAGAGAAATACAAGTGAATGGCACTTAGTTAATTTCACTCTTGTGCATGGTAGTCTGTAAAAATATTGTTCAAGATGACTCAGTAAGAACTCACAGGGTGAAGTATCCAAGATGTACTTCTTATGGTCCCCTTTCAGGAAATTACAGTCTAGTGTAAGAGCAGTTGGATTCTCAAGTCATAATGAATTCCTAAGCCCTATAAAAATTTCCTTTTTTTATCTTTACACAACCTCAAGATGTTTTCCATTAAGGAAGAGTGATTACAAAAAGATATAGGTCATTTGTTGCACTATTCGACCTTAACCTTTGTTTTATGGTTGCCGTGTGTCACAGTTCAGAGCTCATTTAAATGTAAAGACTGCCCACTGGTGGTGCCTCTGTGCAGTGCACTGCAGCATCTCCATAAAAATTTAATAGAAATCTATTTAGTTTCACAATATAAAATCATACCAGCAAGATTTCTAAATACTCTGGTGTACTGTGATACCAGCCAAGCCCAGTTTGAAAGAATGAATGATGTTTTGGTTCTGTAGTTTACCTTTTATTGTGCATTCAGTGTGTCTTAACACATGTTTCCATGTCCCTCAGTCTGCCTTCAGGCCTCACATGCACATCTCTGCCATGTTCAAGGTTAGGCAAAGCCCTTGCTCCACAGCTCCATAACCCATCATCTGCTATGTTCCTTTGAAATGCTTCCTTTCCAGTTTTCTATGTTTGACTTGGTCATAGTTGGTCCTGTATCCTGCTAGAATCTGCTGCACACTTGACTGCTGACTGAAGTGCTGGTTTTACTGGAGCTATTATGAAAATATGGTGAAGGAAATGTAGAAAACTAAGTATAAATTAATCAAAGATAGTCAAATATATTTAGTCACATTCATGGAAGAGAGTAAGACTTAAGGTTGCAATATTCACTAACTAAATGTTCTCTGTGTGTCTGTGTCCAGTGTCAGAACCTGGGGAAGCTCACCACAGTGCAGCTGGGCCATGATAACGCTGGCCTCCTAGCTAAATGGCTGGTAGACTGTGTGATGGTGCGGAATGAGATCACAGGGCACACCTACAGGTAAGTGGAGAACCTATCTCTGATTTGTTCTTTTATTTAGGTCAATATAATTTAATGAACTTCTTCACATGCTTTTCTTTGCAGCCAAAGTGTGCTCAAACTTGATTGGACAATAGAATTCAGACAACAATAAGACCTCAAACAGAAGCTGGAATGGTAATCAGGCCTGGGTGTGGCTAGTGAAACTGAACTCAGCTTTCCAAAAAATGTGTTTAATCAGTTAATTCGTGATTTAACAAGTGGGGGGTGGGGTCCATTCCCAGACTTTTCTCCTTGCACTTCAGCAAGACCAAAAAACCCTGTCACAGGGAGGTGGGCCACTCTATTTCGCTTGCCCTCTGTGATGGCGACATCTCTTTGAATGTCTGTTCCATCAACTTTCAGTGGTAGTTTATGTGCCTGCCGTGGTGACCACAGTTACCGGGGAATCAGGGTTAAATTCTGGAGAGGAACGGGCTGGACTGAACAGCTGGGAAATGTGGAAGGTATTGTGCACTTTAATGTTCTTAGGAAGCTTGAGGCACACAGTAACAGTGGTAATAATCTAGTCAATTTCAAAAGGGCCAATAACACCCGGTGACAGTTTTCTTGATTCAGTATGTAGAGACAGATTTTTGGTCGACAACCGAATTTTCTGACCTGGCCCATAGTCAGGTGCTGAGGTCCGATGACAGTCAGCCATCTTCTTGTTCTGCTCCGCCGTGCTGACTTAGTGTTCCACCACAGAGGGGATAGGCAGCTCCACCCCCATGAGCAGGGAACACGGATGGCTGGTACCCAACCAAGGCTTCAAAAGAGGATAGCCCAGTTGCCAAAGAGCTCATGGAGTTGTCGGCATACTCTGCCCAAACCAGATGAGAACTCCACCAAGCCTGGTTGGATTGGACCATACAGCACAGTGCAAGCTCCAGCTCCTCGTTTGCCCTCTACATTTGACCATTCATCTGCGGGTTATAACTGGAAGAAAGACTGACCTTAGCTCCAAGGGCACTTCAGAACTCCTTCCAGACCCACAAGGTGAACTGGGGACCTTGGTCTGACACTACCCAGATAGCAAAGGACTCCAGAACAGATCCACCTTGGATGTATCACAGACTTCATAACCGATCTGCAAACCAGAGCCGGATCAGAGTCCACTTGCACAGTGGGATGGATCAGGAGTGGATCAGGATTACAGATCTGGAAAAGAGCACTTCACCGCTCATCTCGTGCCGATTCATTTCGGATCTGTTCATGTAACATGTCATCTGGCCCAGATCTGTTGCAGATTCATTCATGTTCCAAGCGTGAAACAGATCCGATCATTTCCCCGCTCATCCGGCCTGGATCCTTTTTGGATTGTGTTCTCAGCTGTCCAGACAGCTAGCAGCAACAACAGCTGATTATAAGCTAACATTACGCCAGTTAACTTTAGGCTCTAGTGTCCTAAAATCCCACTTTCCCTCTTATATAGTTTGATTACATTCACACTTCGTATGAGAGTTTATTCTCTAAGTGTTGCAGTTCAGTGATGATGGATCCACTGCAAAGACAGTTTCATTAACAGAGGCTGACATTGGTATAAACACCAGGGCTCACCGAAAGGAAAACACTTTTTGCAAAATGACTTTTATATATTCTTTATTTAGCCAGGTTAAAACGCTCATTCTTTCAGAAAGATCTGTCCAAGAGGGCAGCAGAAATTGCAACAAATACAACATCAATTCAATTTCATTTTATTTATATAGCACCAAATTACAACAAACAGTTGCCTCAAGGCACTTTATTAAGATCTATAAAGGTAGTTGAAGTGGCCAAAAAGGACTGGATTAATTTTAATGTAGATACAATAACACAGTCATAAATCCTATTGACTACAGTCTACTTAACCAATATAAATAAAGATATTACACATCAAAAACACATGAAAACATCAGAAATCACTTTCTGGTAAATGATCACTTTTTGGCACAACACCAGCAGCTGGATAAGTTTAAGTTTCCGGAGAGCTAAACATTTGCAAGGAAAATGTTCAGCTTGTTTGACTCCAGCTGTTTGACTGTGTCCACAGTGCTATCCCTGACATTTGTGTGTTCTGAATTTGAACAAGAACCACTTGAGATCAAGACCAAGACTCAGTAGCTTACCTGCTGCTCTGTTATCAGAAATACACAGAATTGTATTTTAGTTTCTGTATATTTCAAATTTCTGATGAAATAGTTTTTATGCTCTGATGTGTTTCTCTGAATACTTACATTTGGTTACTTCATGTTTGCATGCTGCATTAAAAAGAAAATATTAAATAACAGAATATTTATATGCCTATTTTATTGTTTAAAATAATGTTGTCAGGGACTGTTGGCACTTTCACATTATCATATCTGGCGCTTCTTGAAACAAGTTTGGACACCCCTGCTTTAGACTTTCAGGCTGCAGGACAGTGCCTGTGGCAATGCACCAAAAATAAATGCAACAGTGTGGCTCACTGACAATGTTGGAACACTTTATGTCAGATGAATAAGGTAAATTTTATGTGTATAGCCCAAAACTGAATGTAAATATTCATAGGGCTTCACATGAAAAAAAAAATCATATTATATAATTTCACTAGCATAACGAGACTGACAATAAAATAAAAATACAATAAAATATAAAACATGTGTACATAAACCCTATAAAGCCCCTATATAAATAAAGCCTATAAAACATCAGAGAGCAAGGATGAGCGAGATATGGAGATACAAAAAATACAAACTGGCTGACACGATGAGTGTATTTTGAATATGTGTATTTTGTGTTTATCTACCTGATTAATACATGTAGTTGAACCACATTTATATACATACACATTTATATAGTATATCTCACGACTCTGATGCACACCCAAAGATCTGTTTGTTGACTTTAAGTCAAATATACAATCTTTCCCCTGAAAATCCCATGAAAAAATGAAAGAACAAAACAGAAATGAAAGAACAAAACAGAAGTCTTATGTCCCGTCTTTTTCCCCTCAGCCCCAACCAGTCATGGCAGATGTTCTGCAGGACGTTTCTTCCTGTTAAAAGGGAGTTTTTCCTTCCCACTGTCGCCAAGTGCTTATTCACAAGGGGTCGTTTTGATTGTTGAGTTTTCTCTGTAATTATTGTAGGGTCTTTACCTTACAATGTAAAGTGCCTTTAGGTGACTGTTTGTTGTGATTTGGTGCTGTATAAATAAAATTGAAATGACTCGAATTAACCTCGGTACTTTGTTGTCCTCCAGGTTCCCATGCGGACGATGGCTTGGTAAGACTGTGGATGACGGCAGCTTGGAAAGGGTCCTAATCGGGGAACTAGTGTTGCCCAGTGGAGAAGATGACTCTGCAAGGGTCTGCCGTACGCCCCCACTGCAGCGTTCACCTTCTCAGGGCAGACGCATCAGCATCACATCACTGACTGGACGAGATACCAGTCAGTATCACCACACGTTGTGATATTTGAAATGCAGTGTTTTAAATAGATTTTATCCACAGTAGTTACAACAGATGGTCTGTGTGCCACTCCTCATTCATCCATTACCTCACTAGACACTTCAGATAGCTCTATAAATATTTTGCATTAGTTGGGATTTTGTTGAGTCTTTTATGCGTAATGAATCCCATTAAATATCACCAACTAAATACTTTTTAAACCCTTTCTGAGGTAGCAGTTTGCAAACTTTAAGGCTTAATAACCTCTCAGTAACTTCTCACAGCAACATCACATTCTATGTTTTTAATCTCTTTTTTGTGCTGCCATGACTTAAATTAGATAATTCATAAAATTTGGTCATAGTGGTATAAAGCTGTGACTCCCATTGCATCACAAAAAAGTACACATTCCCAGGAAGAGTAGCTATAGACAAGTTAACTATTACCACTGCAATAGCAGTAAGCTGACAGTTAGTGGGGCTTTCAGAATTTGGAAGTATAGCTGTCTTTGCTGATGCAGCCGTTTTCCTGATTCCAGAGCTGACTTCAGCACAAATCCAAGAGGTCATCGGAGAGGCAATGAACAACATAATCAAACACTTCCACAAACCAGAGAAAGAGGTCAGTGAGTTTAAGCATCTGAACTCCTTTGTTTTATAACAAGTAAGCTTTATCACTGCTGTGCTGGCTCTGAATTCTGAGTATAGTTGACTTTTTCCTTGACTTTTTTATTGAGAGCATTCATTATATTTTAGTCTGTAAAGTTATGTTTTATAGCTGTCTTACTACAAATGCAGAGAGAGCAGATTCTGAAAGAGTCGATATTTCAAATCACAGGGCCTTAAAAGAGGATACTAATCAGAAATCTGCCTTTGCACTTTCCCTGCAAAACGCTGTAGTAATTTCTCCTCAGCACTGTGAGAATCTCTCACAACACACTGGATCACTTTAAGCTGGAATAGGAAAAAATGAGGGTTATGCCAACTTAAAGTTTTTTCTCTTGGTGTAAATCCATTGATCAAAGCTGGAAAAATTTACTGTCACCCATTGGTTTTGAACTTTGAATTCTGAAGCCTCAGCATTACTTTTTTTGTTTTTATTTTGACTATCTGGGTTTTTTGGAGCAATTGATCAAATTTAGACAATAGGGTGAGTGCCAAGGCAATGCCTTATCCAAGCAAGCTTGATTAGCTACCTGCAGCAATAAACTGTACATTCTCACATACTGTACACACCTATCTGCTAGTTAGTTCTAAGTAACAGACTAATAAAATAACAGAGAATAAATCACCAAATGTGAAGTAAATTCATCTTGTGTTGCATCACTGTACAACATTTGCTCAGTGAGTTTCTGCTTATCTGAGTTATTTGTGTGTTGATGTGTTCTCTCCTGCACAGAGAGGCAGTCTGACTGCTTTGTTGTGTGGAGAGAACAGCTTGGTTGCGGCTCTGGAACAGTTCTTTCATCATGGCTTCAAATCTGCAAGGCTCTTCCAGAAGACTGTGTTTGTGTGGGACTTTGTGGGTGAGTGTCAAAAGGCAGCACTCTCTACTGCTAATAAGGAGAAAGTTGAGTTTGGCCCATTGCACTGTAGGTGATTTATGGAAAGAAAGTAATGGGCTCATTACACTATAAAGTGTTACTCTTTTTACTGCACTAAAGTAAGAATTTAATGCCTTTTTCATGTGTAATTGATTTTATAAATGCTTGTGAAGGACAATACAGTATTTGCATTTGTCCTTTTTGTCACATCTGTCACATTCAGATGAATCTGCAATGCAACCTTGAGACACTGTTGAAAAATATAGTTGGAGCCCAGTGTTCTCAGTTTGTTGAGCAACAGTGTAAGGAAGCAGACAGAGCTTTAAAAGTCAACTAATGTACATACCAACAGCTAGCTGTCTGTGATGCTCCTCCCAAACACTACAGAGAAGGCTGTTGCTTACATGGAGTCAGCTGACCAGTTGGGATACCTTCAGGAGACCACAGAGCCCCTGCGGATAACGTGTCAGTCACTCTGTCGCTACTTCAACGCAATCAACTCTACTTCCAGGAACATTGGCAAGGACGGAAAGTTCCAGCTGTTGGTGTGCCTCGGAGCCAGGTCAGTATCCAGAGAATGAATGAATCTAATTATTCTGTGACAGAGGTTGCCATAGAGTGTCTCAGAGCCTCTTTTTAATATGGGAGTATTTGATCAAAAATCAACATATTAAAAACACTGGGCATTACAGCTGCTATCAGAAGTGTTATGTTGATTTAACGGAACAGGTGCTACACATATTTACATAACTGCTTACTGCTCTTATTGTACATAATTTTACCAAACCCGTTTGCTCCAAATACCATTTCTGTAATTCTGTTCACACTACACACATTAAATTGTTTGCTCCACTCTGTCCTGCAGAGATCGCCTGCTGCCCCAGTGGCTCCCCCTGCTTGTGGAATGTCCGGTAATCCTGCAGATGTATGAGGACACAGCAATGCTCAGAGACCCTTGCACTCTCAACTCTCTTATCAGCATCCTTGAGACGCTGCACGACTTCCCGATCACACTGGAAGCCTCACTGGTCAAAGGCATCAACCTTTAGTCCCGATGGGCTGCTCCAATTAATGCTGTCTTCCTCTCTTGCGCACTGTAATTTAGTTAATTGTCTTTGGGATTATAAAGTTTGGAGGACAATAAATTGAAAAGACAATTTAGGAACCAAAGAAGTAAGTTCCAGTTCATTGCTTATTACTTCATCAGAGAAGATAAATGCAGCATTTTCCCTCTTCCTGTGACTTTAAAGACTTTTCCTGACCAAGGTTGTATTTTATTTGATAAACTAATACTGTACATCACTGTTCACATGTTTCTAGACACATATCAGGTTTTAGAAGGACTTCCTGCCTTGCACGTAGCCTTTGTTATTTCAGTACACTTTGAAAACTGACTATTATTCGACACTTTGATGTCCCTGTTTGGATCCCTGGTCACTGTTTACTGCTGAAGCAATATATCATGTGTCCTAAATCATTTTTAGAAAGACTTGGAAAAGAATTGATCACCATGGTGTTTAATCAAAAGACACCAAAGCATTTTCTGCAGTGAATTAATCTATGTTGGTGCTTTAAGGTGTATTTCAGGCTGCAGGATGTGGGACTAAAACAACAATGCTAAAGTGATTAACAGCATATTTCTGCCTTCTCTCAGTGTACTGAAATGCAGCTGCCTGTAAGGAAGGACATCTAAATTGTGTGTCAGGGATAGCACTGTGGCAGGCAGGTTTTAGGACCCCAGTGCATCAGCTTTTATTAGCCGGGAAACGTAAGACGGGAGCCAGCAGAACAAATTACAAAACTCATTAGAACAAACAGGAGCGCGCTCAGCAGACAGGCGTAATGATGATGACATGACAGGGGACTGAGCAAACAGATACTATATATACACACACGTGCACACCGGGGAGCTCAGCAAAACAAAATTTAACAAACAAGATAAAGGAAGCAAAACTGAATATAGAGCACAAGATACAAAAGACTGTCAAAGTAAAACAGGAAATGACTAAATACAGAGACCAGGACTAAGAACAGAAACCAGACAGAAACATCAGGGAGTCAGGCAATAACAGTCCCCATGAATCAAATCAGAACCCAAGAATAGGGATATAAATATCAAGGACCAAATCAGAAATTATAATACAAAAGATACCAAAACTGCAAAATCCATATTGAACCCAGAATCAAAACAAAACTTGAAAGTCCAAATCACAAACACGGGACCATGACAAGCAGCCTGAATGTTTTTGTAATATTTAACATATAAAGCTTTGTTCAGCTGTTCTGGTCACAAGGGTTCGCCGCAGCATATGGCACCACATATGTGAAGATTTTTCTGTAAAAAACAAACATAAAAAACACCAAATGCCCTTCCTGAAAAGGCGCCCAAGGGATCTGTTGTTTCCCGATTTCAAACCAGGGATATTTCATGTGTAAACCACAACGCAATGGAGCCACCTAACATAGTAGCAATATATATGACAGAAATAAAGAAAAAGCAGAATGGGTCCAATTTAAGTATGGAATTTATGAATGAAAGCCCTGGAAATGATTAAAAGTTTACACAAGACAGTAAAATGTTCTTTAAAAAAAGTCAATAGAAGATATGGTATTCTGCATGATTCACATCATACAACAGACATAACGAAATTGTTCTGGAAATAAATAAATCTTTTGTGGTTTCCGCTCCACAAAATGACAGTACCATAAACAAGACAGCACCCATTTGTCACAGATGGATATTGATTGTTGTTTATCCATCTACCCCAAACTCTGTGCAGCATCATGGGTTTTTGCAGGGTTTTTACCTCATACAAAGTGAAATGAAATCTTTAACAATTTTAACAAAGCAAGTAGCCAGAAATAACAGGAAGGTGCACAGACCTTTGTTAAGTAAGGTAAAACAAATTGTCTTCATGCTTGTATATGTGTAGTTATCC
>JAMQGT020008922.1:0-70000 GCA_024447675.2 Pterophyllum scalare | reverse complement strand
TTTTTTTCCTTTAATGCTAAAATTTTAATTCCTATGTCTCAGTTTACAGGATAAGCAGCATTTTCTAGGCAAATGCAGTATTTCATATCAGTCAATGTTGCTAAAAATTTTGTGTGGAAAAAGCTAAAATAAACAGACAGCTTTACTGCATAATCATGTTATGTTATAAACATTAGTTTCACAAATGCATGCAGCAACTTAGCTGTTTAAAAGTGAAAAAGACAAGAAACTCCCCTAAAACTTTGAAAGGATGGAAAATTCATGTCTAAAATGGACATGAAGAGAGTAGGAGATGGAAATAGAGAAGTCTGTGGAAAAACGCAATGTCTAAAGAACAAGAAGAACATGAGATTCTATTCAATTTTATTTATATAGTGGCAAATCAAAACAGTCACCTCAGGGCACTTCGTATTGTACAAAAATTATTGATTGAAGATTGAAGAGGGAACAGCAGAGGAGGAAAATGGCAAACCCAGACAAATTCATACACTTATTGAGGGGTTCACAAATCTTAATAAGACCAAGAGCTGAGAAAAGAGGTGAAGGGTGACCTCTAAAAATTTAAGGAGGAAGTTAAAGAGGGAATGAGGCTGGAATTTGCAGGCTTCAAAGAAGAAATAAACTGCAAATTAGCACGAAACAATGGATGGTGGTGGCTTATTATTGTAGCAAAACATATTTGTGTCCGTAACTTAATCTTGAAAAGTTTGACAACCAAAGAGATCATCAACTTCTTTAAGCACAGGACTGACCCAGCCCCCCTCTAATTTTTCTTGTGCTCTTGGTGGGGACGGACACCTTTGTTCTTTTCTCTCTCCCAACCCTTCCCTACTTTGCTGCTTGGCTTGTGCTCAAGAGGTTCTCTTTACACATCTCCGAACTGGAAATTAAAAGTATGGATTTGGTCAGCTGGTCTCTTGACTCTATTGATCAGATTTTCTCGACGACGAGACTGGGAAAAGGAGAACCGTCTTGTCCGAGCAAAACTTATCCAGCTGGCTACATTATGGACTCCTGGGAACACTGGAGGATAATGTGCCTGGCAGGTTTGTCCATCGAAGATGTGGAAGACACTAACATATTTGGCTTATTGGTAACAGAATACTTTCTGATTGGACTTGGAGGGTAACTGACTTATATTTGGTAAGTCTGGGTAGCAGTTTGGGCCTTGACAAGACTGCCTGGTCAATATGAAAGTATGTGCAGAGCATTACACACTCAGGCTCAGAATTTGCTGGAGCTGAACCGGAAGTTGGAAGCGAGTCTTGAGGCTCGTATGCCAGGTTCGGCCATGCTCACGGACGGAATCGTTTAAATCTTGGAGAAGTGTCTGTTCTGTGGGGGCGAGAAAGAACCAAGAAAATTCGGCCAATTGGAATTCGCCATTGAGACGCTTCAGTAAGACTCAAGGCAGTCAGTAAATTATCGGTGACAGCTTGTACCTAAACAATTGCATTATCTGGAATTTGCCCCCCCTTCCCCCGCCTGGTCTTGGATAGCTGGGAATATCATTCTCTCCTGGAGTTATATAAACAGACGCTCTTCACCGGTACCACCACGTCTTGTGATCTTTGTGAACTGGTACTCCTCGCGACTGCTGCTGATGAACATTACACCTTTATCAGGACTGTTTAGTCAAGGGACAGTTGGGTTAGTCCACAGTAACTCTAAACCCACTCGCCCCCACCAGCTCCCTTCCTCTACCCCACACTAGCGCTTCCCATGCGGTGTGCCCACACTATGCTATGCAAGGTTTTTCAACCTCATACTGTGCCCCCATTACAGGGCAAAATATGAGATGCTTTTTTCTCCTCACCTATCCCATTGTGCTCTCTTTGTTTCCCTCTTCTTAAATGGCAGCATCTGTGATGGCAGCAAGGCTGCGGAAACTTATCTCCCATGTTTGTTTATCTTTGTCTTTGGATTGGTGTTCTGAAACACTCGTTATATGTTTGACATGTAACAACAATAATTTGGTCTTAAATTGATTCTAAATTTATGTACAGCACTTTGGTCAACTTTTGTTGTTTTAAATGTGCTATATAAATAAACGTGACTTGACTTGACTTGACTCTTCATCAATGGCGAGCCTGTGGAGAGGGTCCACACCTTCAGGTTTCTTGGTGTCCTCATCTCTGCTGATCTTTCTTGGTCAGATAACATCACAGAAAATGAAGAGTATATGAAGGCATCACAGCTGATATCTGGTAGTCAAGACAGCACAAAGAATCGTTGGCTGCCCACTCCCCTCCCTGATGGAGATCTACACCTTCCGCTGCCTCAGCAGAGCCAAAAACATCATCAAGGACAGCTCACACCCTGGCTTTGAACTGTTTGACCTGCTGACCTCTGGCAGGTGCTATGGGTGCATCAAAGTCAGAACATACAGACTCAAGAACAGTTTCTTTGCCAAAGCAATCACCGCCTTGAACTCACACACTCACACACTCTAACTGTGCAATATCCACAGCTCTGTGCAATATTATATTATTCATACTGAACAATATCTATCACCCCTATAATAGCCAATACTCATTCACCAAGTGCAGTCACCATCTTCATTATTATATTTTTTTTCTACAATGTATATATTTTTATACATTATTTTATTTTCTGCATATTTTAGAAGTTCTACTTTATATATTTTAGAAAAATTTGACTTTCTACAGCATGGCACTGAACAGCAGTGGCCCTCCAGTCTCGTTGTACATTCTGTATAATGACAATAAAGGGATTGTATTCTATTCTGTGCCAGGACAAAATGTATGATGTGAAAATGGACTTTAGTGCTGCAAGTATACATAATGATGTAAAACCATCATGCCATATATTCAGATGTAAATAAAATGTAAAGGACATTTCTGAGGCTATTCAAAGCATTGTACTGCTTTATGTGACCTTGACACTTATTCCTTTTTCTACAGAAACTTCACATCCCAGAAATTCAGTCTCCTGGAGTTCATGCTGACTATAGCCATGAGATCCACATTTCTCAGCACAGTCTTAAAAGTTTAAAGTCCTGAAGAAGTTTAAAGATTCACTTAATCAGTATTGTCCAAAATCAAACCCTGTGCTACAGGCAGTGACTATGCCTGAGTTGGGCTAACTGTAAGGTGTTTAATGGTAAACAGTTTGATAGTTTAAAAGCATGTTGAGGCCCCGGAAGTAGACTGCCTTCACCATGAGCTCCTTGGGAGGAACTGCAGCAGGTTCTCCAGGTGTTCCTCAGAGTCTGTTACAAAGGCAGTGCAGACCTGTGAGACAGATCTTTTGTACTCAGGCACGTAACTCTGAACATTTAAAGTGTTGTTTACACAAAATTCAGAGATTGAGGAACAGAGGACAATAAAGAAACAAAAGAAGCCAGTTTGATGGAAAGAAATGTTTTTAATAAAGCCACACAGGTTTAATATGCTCAGGCAGCACAGGTTATACTGATGATGTTACATTTCTGGCCTCTAAACTCCTCAAATTCAAACTCAGCTGCCATCAGTGCAGCTCAGTGTTCTACATCCTTGGTGAACACTGTAGATTTGTACTTTTGCAAGGTGAGTCATTTTTATTAGTCTTTAATAATTCTTTATTAATCCATAGTTAAAGACAGTTGGTCAGTTTAGAAAAGCCACTCTTACATTATTATAAAATCAGCAGGGAAATAAAGATTCTACTAATGTTAGAAAACCTGGAATGAAAAATTAAAATACTCCAGAAGTTTTACTGCTGATTAAAAAATTAAATAAATAAAAAACTGCAGCTGGAGGATCTGCATGACAGACTAGTGGGTTTGTAAAACTGCTTTTCCACCAAGAAGTCCTTGAAGAGATTTGGAACAGACAATTACAGATTAGGCCAACAAATGCAAAAATAAGGCTCATATTTTTACTTCATATTCAGTCATTGTTGTAACTCTAAAGGATGCTCTACTCGAACTCTATATTTTGTATCTTTTAATGGAATTTCAAACAATAAAATTCTTTATTTCTGATTACACCGATGTTTGCATAGTGGTAGCTACTTGGGTTGAAGATGGCATTTGCTCTGGAAATGCTTAAATTACTAATAAAGTTAAAGTTTTTGAAACTTTGCTGATAATACATGCAGACTCTTACTTGTAATTATTAATTAATGTGATCTGAGTGTATTATTAATAATTTTACATAAGTAAATAAATTCTTGACCATTTTTACATCAGTCATATCCTAGTCTGCCTCTAGACTCTGAATATGCATCAAAGTCTGGTAGTTCAGTAGTTAGAGGGAATTACTAGAAGCCAATTTCTCACTGTAGTTCCAGGTAGTTTACACATGTTAATTTTATAATTATTGTCATTTGTGCTGTTGGAGCTGTATGATGAGCCAGAGGAGTTCAGACTCAGAGTGAGTTGAACTGATCTTCAATATCCTGCAGTGAGGTTCTCTTGTCAGTTTCAGGCACATCACTCTGGCTTCTAGTTAGAGATCAAATTCTTCACTGACTCCTATACAGTCAGTTTTAGCTAACTGCTTCAGCTTTTCAGTGATTCAAACATAACTTTAAGACTTTTCAATCATTAATATCTACACACACTTGTAGATTTATTTACATATTTACAAATCTGATTACACATAGATTTGAATACACACAAACAGATCTCCACACAGACTGTAATATACACAGGTCGATTGAGTTACACACACACAAATGTTTTGCTGCAATAATAGCCCCATATTTGACCAGCAGGGGGATCCTGTGTACAGGAAGCCTCGAGAAATGAACTTTTTTTTTTAAAACCAATTGGATGGACAGCTTCAAGGCTCCATGAGGCTTCATTTGACCATTACTAAGTAAAAGACTAAAGGTGATGTTTCCAAATGCAAAAACCAGAACCAGTGGGTGAGCCGCAGTGGATACGTGCATCTTTTATATACAGTCTTTGGTTTAAACTATCAGAGAAATGTGCCATTAACAGTTTATCTATTTATTTAATGATTCAATTTAATCATTTATATTAAAAATCTACACAAAAATCACCCCATCATCAAAGTACTGCTTGAATATTGTTACATAGTTATATAATGATGTTTCAGAGAGGCATCCGGTTCTGATCACTGACAGGTGCTAGAACCGGATGTGGTGCGTGTTTTTTTTTTCCGACCCCGGCAGAGCATGTGTAAAGCGGCAGAGTATATAAAGGTATGAGCTGACACCGGCTTGGCTTCTGCCAGTTAAATATCACGGTTAGAAAAGAAAAGCGTGGGGCTGGTTTG
The DNA here is from genome assembly GCA_024447675.2 of Pterophyllum scalare. Classification (NCBI taxonomy): domain Eukaryota; kingdom Metazoa; phylum Chordata; class Actinopteri; order Cichliformes; family Cichlidae; genus Pterophyllum; species Pterophyllum scalare. The sequence goes on along the minus strand of JAMQGT020008922.1, from coordinate 64,754 downwards.
GAGCTTTCAGCTGTCCGACCGCTCTTCCTGTGAGGATTTAAGACGCACCAGACACAAGGTGGGTGTTTCTTGTAAATGATAATCTGACGTTTGTGCTGATATTAAACTTGAAATGAAGAGTATATGAATGCAAAGTTTGGATTCAGCTAGTGTCTGCTTCTTAGAGAAGATAGCTGCGGGAAAGTTTGGGTGGATTTTTAATCGGGGTTTGACTGCAGCATGGTAAACCCCGTACCAAAGCTGTAAATGCTCATATTGTTCAATTAAACCCATTCTGCTAATCTGAATCCCCAAAAAGTCAGCAGAGTAAGTGGGGCTGAGATGAGTCACCTGGGTGTTTAAACTCGGATGTTTATTTCAAAGGAAAATGTACAGAATGGCTCTTTTTTGCGCACGCTGTTTTTGTTGTGGTGCTTTCTGCTGTTGCTGCTTTCTGCTTTTGCTGCTTTCATGATTCATCTAGGGAACCTGCTGTTCAGTGGCCTTGATAAATGCATTGTCACGGGGTTGGCGGCTGCTCAAACTGGGCTGTCCACCCATCCCCTGGTTGATGTTGGAACACGCCGCAAGCACCAGCAGCCCTCTTTCCTCTGTGCAAAAATGTTTAGAGACACGCAGCTTAAACAGTTTTTTTTTTTTTTGGTAACCCTGTGGAGCTCAACATGGTGCAGCTGTCTCCTTCCCCTGCTACACTGGATCTCACCCCTCCACCTGAGTATGCAACAGAGGGAGAGGGAAAACAAGAGGACTCAGTGACTGGTAGTAGCCTGAAAATGGGATCAGCCGGTGGGCTGAATACCCTGCAGTTTGGCATTGAAGTCTCCACTATCTACCATGGCTACGAAACCTACATAGAAGATGGCCTGATCTGCCTCAAACACAAAGTCCGCAACCTGGAAAAAAAGAAAGTAAGTTTGTGTTAGTGCAGAGTGCTGTAAAGGTGGGCACCTGCTGTTTGTGACCTGTTGTGTGCCCACAGCTGAAACTGCAGGGCTACAAGAAGAGGCTGAAGCAGGGTGAGGTGCTAAACAAAGATCAAATGGTGAGTCCATGTGGCAATGATTTCACACATAACAAATTATCTCCATGTGTTCAGAACCTGCACTTGTGATTTGATCTTTGTATTCCATTTTAGGCAGCTGTGGAGAGTATGCAGAGGTGCTACACAACCTGGAATTTGCACGTGGAGCTCCACAAAACCCTGGATGGCTTGACTCAGAATGTAAATGTCTCTGGTAATCACTTTGTCTTTGTCCTGGCTGGGTTTTATGTCCAGGATATTTGGTTGCTTGTGCTGTGTTTGGCCTCTGTGTATTAGGTGCTTATTTTCATGATGGACTGCACTGCAGTGTTTCCATGTAAGTGCACAAGAATATTCCAGATTAACAATTCAGCACCAGAACACACCTCTAAGGAAACTGATAATGCATACAAATGATCAGTTTTCAGCAACCAATCAGAAAATGTGAAAGACCAAAAGTCAGTTTTCTTAGAAGCAGCATTTTTTTTTTTTTTTTTTTTTACCAGACCACGTGAAAATATATATCAACGATTTTTATATAACATTGTAGCTTGAGCAAAAGAGATGGTAAACAAAATTAAACCGCTACAGCAGGTGAACTGGAACAAAGATGAATCTAGACTTTATGGCAAAGAATAACAAATAACATATACACAAATGTATACATAAGCAGTTTTTTCTTTTTTCCTTCACGTGGCACGGGAGTGCGGTTGACTATCACTGTGGTTTGATCTCTAGCTGCTCCAGTCTGCATGTCAAATTATCCTTGGGCAAGACGCTGAACCGCAAGTTGCCCCGATGCATTTGTTGGAGTGTGAGTGTGTCCAGTTATAGAAGGTGCTTAGATATAGAGAAAAGCTTTTGTATTAATGTGTTATTGGGTGAATGACATTTTGAAGTAAAAGGCCATTTGAGTGCTCAGAAAGTACCAATTCACTTACTATTTTTCATTTAGTGGGACCATGGGTACATTCCAGTAGTCCAGGTTGCTAACTAAGAAGTGACCTGGATGTATCTGCGTGGCAGCCACAAATGCTGCTCCAATTTTCCAAATAAAACGAAAGGCACTTCAATACTTCCTTTATAACTACCTTTAGCATAGGCTACACTGGGGACATTCTTTTTGAAAGAATAGCTGAAATTGCCATCCTGTGATTCAAAACGACAGCCCATTTGACTGTTCCTGAAAAATGCTATAAGAACCAGTGCATTTAACATTTTATGTTATAGCCTGCTTAAAGGTTTGTTATATCACAGCTTTAAGGATTAGAATTAAGTTTTTACTGTGTCTGGGATAAGTGATGGAGGAGTTAGACTGGATCACTCTCCATGGTAGATAAATATAAGAAAATAAGATCTATTAATTTTATAGGTTATGGGATAGATTTAAGTGGGGCAAATTATTGTGATGCTGTGTGGTGATCGATTAACAGTGTTCTATAATGTGTATATACAAAGATTAAGTCAGTTCACTTCAGTAATTGGTAACAGCATTCCGCCAAGAGCGGTGCAAAACAAGCAGACCTGATGAGGGAGAGGGCGATGTAGGCCTCCCAACCAAGGTAATATACTGTAAGGTGAAGTTTTTGTGCATGTTTCTCTATGCAAACAGTGTGACAATTCAAAGCAGTGAGAGGAGGCTGATGGAGAATCAATGTTTCTGATATCAGGGATAACTCTTGATAGGAAGGGCGTGTGTGTTCCTGAGAACTGAGACTCGGGTGGAGCTCAGGATTTATCCAGAGAGACGAGCTGCATTATTACAAGCTACTCCACCAAGTCAATTTGAAATCTTTGTTGTTTTTTTTTTTAAAAAGCAGACACGCAGCATTCAGACATTAATCTAATGCACTAACATGGTTTCACTAAGGTTATATTTTCATAGACAATTTAGTTCATTAGTTTTGGCGCTGAACCGTAAACCTACACCAGGAACACCATACACTTTGCGAATCAAGTTTGCATGATTCATTTAAATATCCTCCTGAAAGGAAAACTCCCACATGTACCATAAAGCCAGCTGCAGAAATACCCTTTCCACAACATTCAGTCACAAAACTGATACTGTGCCGCTCTGCATTTAATCATTAATTAAATTATTGTCTGCATGCTCTGTTATGCCAAACACCATTGCTTTGCCAAGAGGACCTGTATCGTAGCGCCTCTTGTTAGTTTCTTTTATTTCCACAGCAGGCCTTTTGTCCTGTCTGTCCCCTCAGCCACAATCGGTTGTGGCAGATGGCAGCTCCCCCAAGCCTGATTCTGCTGGAGGAGCTCATTGGTGTTTTGATTGTTGGGTATTGTATGGTCTTTACCTTACAACATAAATTGCCTTGAGATGACTGTTTGTGATTTGGCGTTAATATAAATAAAATTTAACTGAACAGCTTTAACATCAAAAGGTTTTGCCGTGTCTTGGTGCGTTCCCTTAGTGAATCTGGCTCTATGTCCTTTAGAAGTTCCAGTCTTTTGAAATTAAGTCTTTACAGGTTATTCTCATTTGTATGACCTCCATAAATCAATAACATATGAACATATTGTGAAGTAAGATCCGTGTTTTGTAGTGCATCTTCTGTACGTTGTAGTTTTAACATGGCAGAGACCTGGTGAGACATTAAGGTAATTTGGATTTTTGGCACTCTGCTCTTTGCCTTCCCTAAGTCCTTATGAATCCTTTTACCTACCTTTTCTTGACCTCAGTGAAAATGTCTTCAGATAGGAGGTACTTTGGAATACACCCCATATCTCAGGGTGCTTAACTTGTTGCCATGCTTAGATTTCAAAGTTATCAAGAGTCAGAGCAGGGATTATATTTTGAGGGCACAGACATCTGCAGACAATACAGATGAGTAGTTGTATAATTCCACCTCTCCCCTTGAGGCGCACAAGTCCATTGTAGTATAGTGTCAAAAATGGAGGGCATGCAGATGCCAGCTTAGAGGCTCGCATTGTGCCTTTTAAGGAAATTTACATTATCTAGACTGTTGAGGATGGGGAAAGTATGGCATTGTCAATGTCAGTTTTATTTCTATAGCACATTTAAAAACAAGTTAGACCAGTGTGCTTTACAAGTTGGTTACGAAATAAGCAAGCTCGAGCCTTAGATCAATGAAATGCAGTAAAACATAAAAACAAATGGATAAAAAATACAATAATTCCAATCAAACCTTAAAAGCAAAAAGAATCTTAATCAATACGAAATTGAACAGTGTGCCAATGCAAACCTGCTAAAACTGGAGTTATGTGATCATGATTCCTAGTACCTGTTAAGACATGCAGCAACATTTTGGAATAACTGCAAATGATGGACAGTTGCTCTGGTGTGTGTGTCCCATCCATCCATTTTCTTCCACTTATCTGGGGCCAGGTTGCAGGGGGAGCAGCCTAAGCAGGGGAGCCCAGACTTCCCTCTCCCCAGCCACCTCCACCAGCTCATCTGGCGGGACCCCAAGGCGCTCCCAGACCAGCCAAGAGAGATAATCTCTCCAGCATGTCCTGGGTCTGCTCCAGGGCTTCCTCCTGGCCCAAGAGGCACCCAGGAGGCATCTTAGACAGCTGCCTGAACCACCTCAACTGTCTCCTTTTGATGTGGAGACCCTCTCCAGTGGTCGCACTCCTGACCCTATCTCTAAGGGGGGAGCCAGCCACCTTTGGAGGAAGCTAATTTCTGCCTCTTGTATTCGCGATCTTATTCTTTTGGTCACTACCCAAAGCTCGTGACCACGGGTTAGGGTAGGGACATAGACTGACTGGTAAATCGACAGCTTTGCTTTCATGCTCGGCTCCCTCTTTATCATGACAGATCGATGCAGACACAGTCCCCATCCGTCTGTCAACCTCCCCCCATTCCTTTCTTCCATCACTCGTGAACAAGACCCCGAGATACTTGAACTCCACTTGATGCAGGAACTCGTCCCTGAGCCAGAGTGGGCACTCTACCCTTTTCCAGCTGAGGACCATGGCCTCAGACTTAGAGGTGCTGGTTCTCATGCCAGCTGCTTCACACTCGACTGAACCGTTCTACTGCGAGCTGGAGGCCATCACCCGATGAAGCCAACAGGACTGCATCATCCGCAAAGAGCAGAGATGAGATTCTGAGACCACCAAGGCGGAAGCCTTCCGCCACTTGGCTATGCCTAGAAATTCTGTCCATAAAAATTATGAACAGAATCGGTGACAAAACGCAGCCCTGGTCAAGTCCAACACCCACAGGAAACGAGTCCGACTCATTGCCGGCAATACGGTCCAAGTTCTCACTGTCGTCGTACAGGGACTGAATGGCCCGCAACAACAGGCCAGACACCCCATATTCCCACAGCACCTCCCACAGGATAGCACAGGATATCATTTCTAACTTCTGACTGGGTGGGCAGCCTACAGCCCATATATATACCGGTGTTACCTGTGCTAATTTTCCATTTGCTAAACAAAATAATTTTTGACTGGGCAAGATGCATGTTTGCGTGGTCTGAACCCACCCCACCTCAAATCTGCTGCTTCAGTAAATATTTTCATGGCTGGCAAAGACCTGATTGTGGAACATCTGGGGTCAGTAAAAATGACGTAATTGTTTGAATAATTAAGTGTAAAAACCTTTGAAGGAGTGGGGGGGAACAAATTTCTGCCAAAAAGTCCTAACTTTTGCAAAATATTACTCTGGTCTTAAACTCAAACTGGTTCTGGGAAGTGTACTTTGTATATAAATGGAGGTTATGAAACTGTATTTAACTTTTATGAACACTGAAAAGTTTATAATTGGATAATGTTGACAAACATCCTGCCTCAAATTTGTACTGCATAATCACTGGCTAAAGCATTATTAGTCTTACTACTTGCTAAAGTTTGAGAACTCATTTAATAATCTGCCCCTGCAGCTGCTTAAGGCCCAGAAGAAAGTTGTGAAAAAGGAACAGGTAGCTAAGGTGGAGGCAGAGAGGAGACGTCTGGCCACTGTACTCCAGGTCCACCACCTCCTTGCTAGCCTGCAGGAGGAGCATGTCAAGAGAGACCTCCTGGCTGGGTGCAATCAGGCACCCTGTGTTCCAGCCCAGCAGCTACATAGCCTGAGCCAGCTCACCACCCTCCTTGGTGTCAAGAGGGATAACAGACTGAGGTAAGGGTGACTGTAACATAGCTTAGTTCTGTCTTTGCAGATGAAATGGGAGCTGAAATGATTGCCTTGTTGCGCAACTTTCTCAGCAAGAAGGAGCTCCAGGTAGATCCCCAAAATTTGATTGGCTTCTCTAGTGCCTCCTAATGGCAATGTTCAGCGATGGAGAAAAATGACGCAAATGTGCACAAACAGCAGTTCTTCTAGCCAGCCTTTACTCCCAGTAAAAATGTCCATCTTTATAGCAGAAACAAACATTGTTACAGCTTGGTTTTGGCCCTTAGGAAATTCAGATCTGCTATTGTAAGCAGCATTGTTGTCTGCAGTGCATCATTGGATCTATAAATAGTGTGGTATATCAGCCTACCCTTTGTGTCTTTGCAATGGTAAACTTAAAACAAAGGATCTTTTTATCACTCAGTTATCAGACTGCATTTTTTTGCTCTATTAGCTCTGGTTGTACACTGTACTGCCAAAAGTATTCACTCACCCATCAAAATCACTGAATACAGGTGTTCCAATCAAGTCCATGACCACAAGTGTATAAAATGAGCACCTAGGTATGCAGACTGCTTCTACAAACATTTTTGAAATTTCCTTGCTACGAAACATTCCACAGTCAACTGTTAGTGGGATTATAACGTTGAAGTGATTGGGAATGACTGTGATTCAGTCACGAAGTAGTAGATAGGCCAATGACAATGTAATGTAAAATGGCAAAGTGGGGTCAGTGGATCATGAGGGTCATGGTGCACACAGGTCACAAAGTTTTTGCAGTCACTCTCTACAGACCCTCAAACTTCATGTGGCCTTCAAATTAGCTCAAGAAAAGTGTGTAGAGAGTTTCATGGCCAAGAAGCTGAATCCAACCCTTTGCATCACCAAGCACAATGCAAAGCGTTGGCGTAAAGCACACCGCCACTGGACTCTACAGCAGTGGAGATGTGTTTTCTGGAGTGATGAATCACACTTCTCCGTCTGGCAATCCGATGGACAAATCTGGGTTTGGTGGTTGCCAGGAGAACGGTACCTGTCCAACTTTTTTGGAACTGGGGTTATAATATTCCCATTTTTAAACTAATTACAGGAATTCTGCAAGAGGTGATGCAACAGTTTCACTGAATTTCAAAATCTACTCAAATTACATTATCACATTCCTGTTTTTGGATCGAATATAGGAGTTCTGTTTGAGGTATGCAAAAATGTCAGTGGATTCCCTCTCAGACTACAGCTCCATCTACAGTCTGAATATTCTCAGAGTTGTAAAGATTTTATAAATTTTCAAGCTGTTTGGCATTTTTTTCTGAAGGAAAACTCAGATTTAGGGTGGCTGTAGCTCAGGAGGTAGAGTAGGTCACCTAAAATCGGAAGGTTGGCAGTTCAATTCCTGGCTGCTCCAGACCACATGCCAAAGTATCCTTGGGCAAGATACTGAGCTCCAAGTTGCTCTCCGATGCGAGCGTTGGAGTATGAATTTTAGACAATTAAAAAAAAAAAAAAAAAAAAGCGCTTAGATGCATATGGCAGTGCTTGTATGAATGGGTAAATGCGTGTTGTATAAGCACTTTGAGTGCTCAGAGTAGGAAAGCACTATATAAGAACTAGTTCATTTACCATTTTCCTGTATGTCCCCCTGAGCCACCCAGTTTGCATACAGTTAACATACCCCATCAGCTGTTAGTTTGGTGATTTCTTATGTTTCTTAAAATCCACACACACACACTCCTCATTGAGTGAGGATGATGCTACCCATTATCAAAACCCAGCAATGCTAGATAGGCTAATAACGAACCATTTATACTTTACTGACATCTAATTTCTGTTAATTGTCAATACTTAAGAGGTTTCTTTTTTTCCAATTTGCATTGCTTTTTACAGGAATTTCTATGCAACGTATGATTGCAATAATTTTATTTTGCTTTGGGTTAATTGGCTGCTATTGGTAAGTAAGACTCTTTACAAGGATGTGACAAATTTGGTCAGAGAATCCTAGAATATGATTAATGAGCAAGGAGAAGTGAAACACGTAAGTGTCTTGCTGTTTTGAGTTTAATTTGTTGGAATGTCACCATGGAATCATGCTAGAAATCTTAAAATTAAGTTAGCCAGAGGCAGGAGCTACCACTACTACTACTACTGACATCATGTTTCTCTTTGCACTATCCGCTGTAGTTTAAAAGAGCAAATGGAACAGGCAGCTTTGGCCTACTTGGACCTGCTGGAGGGGAAAGACAAGCCAGTGGCTGGATCCTCATGTGAGTGAATAAACCAGAAAGATGTTTGGAGCTCCTGTATGTCCAACATGTTAGACAGAACAGTCACCCCTACAGAGGAACCAGCTCTTGGTCCAGTCCATTTCACCAACTTCATCAATTTTATACTCTTTCCAGTCAGGCTATATACAGATGTTCTCAATTTTTTTTTTTTTGATAAATTCAACTTTATTTGGCTCTTTTAAATTTTCTCCAAAGTAATATTTAACTCCAAGAAAGGATCTTTGTATAATTTTAAAGATGGGTTCCTGTGCAATCAGTTGCGGTGGAAGCCTTCAGGATATGCATGACTTGACTGAAGGATAGTTGGTTTCCAGTTTGGGAATGTTACGAATGGCAACCTGGCAAATGAGGTGTTTTATTAGGGGATTGGCACTGAGACTTGCATCCTACTGTGGGTCACATTGAGGTGGCTGGCTGTTGTGATTTGATGCTATATAAATAAATTGAATTGAGTGTGCACCATTTGCTTTGAAGCTTGCTTGTGTGCATGCATGAATGTATAGCACAGGGTGTATGATGTGGGGCTTTTTGTTGTAAAATGCTTATATCCTCATAGTGCTGCTGTTCAAGGGGTAATGACCTATGTAAAAATGGATTTCATTTATTTTGACCATAACTTTCTAGGCTTACTGTCTGTAATAAATGTTTTCATACTGATTTCATGCTTATTATGATTTGAGAATAATTCAGTAGTCAAAGAAGGGAAAGATCAAATTCACATTGAATTTTGACTGTATAGATTAAACAAACCAGATAAAACATGTAAGTAGTAAAATTTAGAGTTGGTGCTAGATGGATGTTTTTGACTTGACTCTGGCTTTGGATTTGATACTGAGCCTGATTTTAGGTTTTTCAGTGTCTGATAATCCTCAGGTCAGTGCACAGTCAGTAAATTGGCTTTTCAGATTACCTTTTTATTTTTTCCCTCCTACTCAGTTAAACTATTGAAAGAAGAGCTCAATAGGCTGTTGAACTGCAAGTACTTCAGTTGTCTTCCACCTCCGCTGACCAAGACTCCAGCCAGCCACACTAGTAAGATAACAATTCCAACATTACCCTTGACTATCATCCTTTTAGGCATTAAAAACCTTGCACATACTACAGAGCAGTATTTATTTTTTGCATTCTATTTTGAAACTTGAGGCTACCGGTGCGCCAATCCCAGCATGTGCCTCTTGTATATTCCTATCAGTAGCATAGCCAAGTCACTGTTTTTGGTGGTCCTCGAACATCGTTCAGCTTCCTCCTCAGTGAGTTTCTTGTCCAGGAACTGACTCAAACTGCACTGTCTTGGAGCTGCCTGTGGTTGTGCTTCTGAATATCGCCTGCAAGTTGGGAACATTACTCCAACTAGAACCTCCAGCAGGTGCAGAACTGCTCCTTGTGCTGAGGGAGGGGGGGGGGACCCTCCAAGATGCTGTGAGTTCGAGTCCATCCTCAGGACAAGAGACTTGTCTGAGAACTAGCTTAAAAATGTCTCACTTCACACAGCGGCTAGTGTCTAGTCTGTGGGTAGGGAGCTAGTTATAGTGGCAGAAACACTTTCAAAATAAAATGTAGCACCTTGTTAATGACATGGCTTACATTTCAGAGGAAAAGAGAAATTCTAAATTAAGAGTATCCACAACAAAATCACCAGGCCCTGTAAGTAAAATTCAGATGCTTCACCCTTTACATAATGGGTTGTTTTTTTTTTTTTTTTTTGCTGATTTTTCAGGAATCGCCCAGCCCCAATTCTAGTCTTCCAGATTGTACAACTTGATGGTTTTAGGATGACATTGTTAGATCTGACTATGTTGTAGTCTTTTTGCTGTACCCACCCTTTTTCTGCTGGTGAAAGCTGAGCTTACTTCATGGTATTTTCTTATATCACTAAGAAGAAACTCTGACCTTCACTTCAGCACAGGTAAAGGGTTACGGATCACTCTGCAATTTAAATTTAATTAAAACAAAATCAAAATGAGTTATTTGAACAGCATACAGTACAGGAAATTTATAAACATCAGTATACCTGAAAACAGTGACTTGCATATTCATCTTTTCTTTTTCTTTTTTTTCCTTTTTGTCCTGTCAGCCATACTTAAGTCAAAATCAAATGAAGTTTCAAAGGAGGTAAGACCAATGTTTCGAATTTTTGTTTCATTTATTTATTTTTGTATGTCCCTATAACTGCATTTCAATGCTTTGTGTGTGAATGCAATTAAGCTCCAGAATCCACTGTCCTGTTGGTTGTATGACAGTTTTTTAATAGACTGTGTGTGCAGCTGACATGGAGAAGGAGCAGGAGCCTCCTGACTGCTGGGATATGGAGATCCCAGATGGATCTTCATCACTACAAACTGCAGTTCTCAAACCATGGAGAGGAGCTGCCACTTTAATACCTAAAGTCATTCCAGCCACCTCGGGGAAGCAATCTGCAGACTGCAAACAGGTGAAGTATACTCTCAAAGTTCTTTAAAAGGTCATTGCAGTTGTGGTCTTGAAGGGGTAAAACTGGGTGACTTGAACATGAATATTCTTTATATTAGGATTCAGAGTAAATTAAGCATGCACAAATCATACACTTTTGGGTTTTATTTCATTTCTTTGGCTGTAGGTAGGCATTAGAACTTAGATGCTGACCCAAATGCAGGGCTTAATGTCTTCTGGCCACTGGGGCCAATTTTCAGATTTAACAATATAATTTTGTCTATGGGGAATATATTTCTATAACTGAAAGCAGTAATACAGCTGCATGTGTGTAACAGTAGACCATATCTTTTGTATGAATAAAGCAGACCTATTTCAGAAAATAAAACAAAACATTGATGTTGTAGTTAAGCAAATGTGGCCTACCAAATGACTGCATTACTTTGTGGAGAGTCGGGGTTGATGGGCTGTTTTCATATCACAAACCTTTGGACTAATATCGCAACTGTCCGACAGTGATTGCCAAATTAATAATTGTCAGCTTATTTTGCATGAGCTCTCTTTTTGTGTGTATAGATCAGTAGGTAATGGAAAGCATACACAATGTAAAGAAATTCCATTGAACATCAGCTCTGTACAGGAAAATGAAAACCAGATATGCAAAAGCTTTTAATCATAATTTATATGCAACATGCACCTGATATCTCCCTGCTCTCTTGGCAGTGAAGAGTTACTTCAGACTATCTTATAGGTGCTGTTTTAGGTCTTTAGCTTAATTGAGAAATCACCTTTTGGTATCTAGTTATTGATTGTTGGTGTTTAATGGTAATTCTATTTGTACACTTATATCTCAGTAATTTTTCCATCTTAGCAGCATTCAGAACAGTTAGGCTGCAGGTCCCTGTTTGAGATGGCACTCATTTTTACACACAAAGTACATCAGCTGAGAAGTTATTGCCTTATTGAACAAATTGTGAAACTTGTTGGGACAGAAAAAAACAACTCTTGAAAAAAGGAAATTCGGCAGTGTCACTCTCATGTCCCTGCTGCTGAAAAGTAGTGGTGTTGTCACTATCAGGAGGTAATATTCCTGATGTCTGATCCTACTTCATCTTAGCAGGTGAATAGATTCTGATATTTGACTAGTTGGATTAGATTTTGCTGATACAGGAGTCGCTCTTATGGAAGGACAGCAAAGATGCTGTGATTCTCTGGGGTGAGCTCACTTGGGGAAAATTGTCTGTGTATTAAATCACTGGTCACTGAGTATTTCCTCCAAAGCTCAGGTGATTAACATAATATTCTCCTCAGAGGAAAGAGAAGAAAGCCAAACAGGAGCCAAATTCTAAGTTGGTGAGTTGGAACACCTAATCTTCCCCAGAGATTTGCATGATACTCTGTAAATAGATTTTAAGTGTACAAATGATCTTGTAATTTGTGACAGGTAGCTGACATGGATATACCTGTAGAGGTTTTCAGTTCTGCAACTACCTTACCTAAAGATCCCATCCTGAGAAAGCAGCATCTTGAGGACCTCATCACAAAGATCCATGGCTCCTTCAGTTTCATGCAGGTGGACTTTGGTTTGCAAGTTTGTGTATATATAAGCAACTGCTTCATGATGGCACTATTGTATGTACTGATGTTTGCCAGTGACTGAAGGATTGTTGTCCTGTTCAGGACTCTCTCCTAGATGGGTGAGAGCCTGTCCACGAATGGCCAGCCTAGGCTGAAAAGACAGCCTTCTGGATCACCCTCTCTTCTGGGTAACTAAGAACAAATTAACAAGATAGGTAATCAGTGAAACAGTTAAATCAAGTGAAGGTTAATGTGCTAGACTTTTCTTAAATGTTTGAATTATGTGTATTTATCACCAAGTATATAGTTAAGAGTAAAAGTTGAGAACTATGTTATAATAAATAAGATGCAACAAGTAAAATGGTATAGATAAAACTAAATGAAGGCAAGACTGCACAGGTGAGGTCTTAAGCTTCCTTTTAAAGGTATCAAGTGTCCACAGAGCTGGGGTCAAAACAGTTACTTGAACAGTTGAAAGGTGGCATGGCCACCTTTTTTATTCTTCAACATAGCTTGAACTCTTAAACTTGGGGTGGATGTAGCTCAGGAGTAGAGCAGGTCACCTACACCTACTGGTTCAATCCCTGGCTGCTGCAGTCTGCATGCCAAAGTCTCCTTGGGCAAGATGCTGAACCCCAAGTTGCTCTGATAAAACCGTCAGAGTGTGAATATTGGCTAGAAAGCATTTAGTTGTAGAAAGAAGTGCTTATATGAATAAGGGTGAATGAGGCATGTTGTATAAACCGCTTTAAGTGCTCAAAGTAGAGTAGAAAAGCGCTCTATAAGAAACAGTCATTTGCAAGCTTTCTGATAAGTAGTTTTCAGGAATAGTTCTCAAGGCTTTTAAAGGAAATCCCAAAACTTTTAGAGCTCTGTATTTTGTTTCGTTCTGTCAAGATGATCCCACCTGCCTCAATAATGCTGAGGTCCAGACTCGTTTAAAGAGCACAAGATATGCAATGTTTTCAGCTAATAGCACTTTTGGATTCACCTTGTTGGTGCAAAAATCCTATTTCTATGCCTTTCAAACTGTTATCTTTAGCAATTTTTTTTTTCTTCAAATTCAGCTAAAGAAATTTTGCAACAGGCTGCTAGTAACAAAGTACCTGAAGATACAATTTTAATTTGCCAGGGTTGAGCTTGGTAATTTTCAAAGATATTTGGTAATGGTCCTGTCACTGAAGTGAGGCTTTTGAGGCTGTTGGGCTGTTTGAGGTGTAAAGCTGCATTTAATCAGCATACAGGTGGCTGTTGGTCATCTCCTACTCAGGTCAGTTGTCTCTGCCTCTCCAGCTCATCTGTTTGCATGTCAGTGTCCTTAGGTAAGATGTTGAACTCCAAATTGCCCCTGATGCATCAATCTCTATGCACTCTGAGGCTTTTTATCACATCAGATTCATTCATTCACCAAGACAGGGTATAAAAATGTGATTATATTTACAATTTAGCAGGCCAGTGAAATGCATACCAACAATTTCTCGGACTGATCGAGGAACACAGACCTCACGGGACCCAATGGGTCTAGTGCCACATACCACAGGAAACCTGGGCAGTCCCAGTTATGATTTCTAGTGTATTCGTGCAGAACTGGTGAACATACTCTGATGTCGCATATATAGAAATACACCCAAGTCTGAAGCCTTCCATGGTGTTGAACCATCAACTGGCCTTGCTGGCATTTAAGTGATATTTTAAGTAATACTGGATTGGACTTGGGTGCAGATGTAGTTTAAACCTTAGCTTCTGGGCATCTTGTTTGAGAGATTTAAAATCACTTTTAAACTTAATATACAGAAAAGCTCATGGCAAGCAACAAATGACTAACCAACATGGCACTAGCAGCCAAAGTCATATGCAAATGTGAATTAGGCTGTATTTTAGCAGCTGTTTCTCTGCATTTAGTATCTCATCCAACAAAAATGGCTTAGATTTTGGAATGCACTTTTTCTTTTCTTTTTATCCCACCTAAACAGCGAAAGCAGGCTTGAGAAGCCCAATTGAAGTCCTACCCAAAACGATGCATGTAAGCAGCCTTTTTCTTTTGTAAGCAGTCAGTTGTGACTAGAAATGGAAATCACTTTAATGATTATCTTCTATCCCATATTCAGTCCACTCCACTGCACACCAGACTTATGGAGCGCAGAGCCAGTCAGACTAATGGAAATCAGAACCAGGAGACCTGTGACCTAGAACTTTCCTCAAAGGGCCTACCTCATGTAAGGAGGTATTGGACTCAATGTAATGTTGTCCCCTGCATTCTAGATGGCTCTCTAAAGCTTTGTCTATCTAGGAGCCACTTCAGCTGTCTGAAAGCGAGATTTTTCCTTCACCGCCGCTGTACCGTCGGGATTCAACTGTCTCTAACAGTCTGGAGGAGAAGAGCTGTCCTAGGGTAAATGGGCTTAGCCATTTCATCAGATAAAGTAGTTTAAGTATTGCCAGGATGTTTAATTTTGTTACTTTTAATCTTCTCCAGACACCAGTAACTGATTCAGGGAAGCAGTCTCCTTGTAATGGGGTAGCATCCTGCACTTCCACCCCTGCTCAGGGACAGACTTTCTCTACACCACCCACCAGGCGATCATTGACCTCTGCACAGTTTCAGAACATCCAGTCAGTAAGTTTTATCAAAACAAAGTATTACTAATTTGACTTTATTCACCAAGGCTCAAAAGTTCAAGCCTGTGGTTCCCTCTTTGAGATCCCATTCAGATGTCTTACTGCTAATCTGTTATAATTTTATAAATTTCATATTAAGAATCAATACATCATGTCAGTATATTCAAAAAGTGTAGTAGCTGGGTAGACTTCTCAAATATGGTGTACTTCAGGTTAGATGGTATTCAGGTCTGTGGCTTATCAGATGGCTGAAAGGCTACTAGTGGCTACTTTTGTGTCTCACTAAACTGCATAAAGAGCCCATGTCCCTGTCCAGCTGTCACTGCTGGGTGTCTGAACATGAAGGCTGGATATTCTAACTGTAGTGTCTGGGTGCTCGGAAACCTGCAGATTACTGAGTGCTTCATTAATATCAAGTAAAATTTGATCTTCTGGTATAGCTGGTCTTAGGCAACCATAATAGCTAAACTTTCAGTGGCATTTTGTAAGACAGCTTGTATCCAGGCATAAATCCACATGCTTTGACTGGATTTTTATTTATTTATTTTTTTCTTTCAGTTACATAAAGTCTAGATTAAACATTTTCTTGTTACATTAAACATTTACAGTATAAATTTATACTGGTTTACTTTTGGTTAGCCCAACAACTAACCTGATTCTATCAGTCTTGGTTTACCTGGATTGCATGCCAGTCAGGTTGGTGGAAGTCTTGAGGAGATAAAGAATAACTTTAGAAGACATGTGCATGACTCAGTTGAATTTTAGCTCAGTGCGGCTCATGTAAATGCAAACAACTTCCATCATGGCAGTAGTGGTGTGTGGCAATATTCCAGGATTGGCAGTAACCATATAGAATAAGAAATCAGAAATTCTTTGTCATTGCACATTTTCATGCAACAATTCTGTTTGACAGCTCTCCCTTTTTTCAGCAGTATATGAATGGGAACAAGATATAAATTGCACAAGCAATAGATAAAAAACAAAAATGTCTCAAAATATGGTCATTTTTGGCTCCCAAAAAAAGAGGGGCCAGTGGAGTCTATAATTAACATCATGGTGGCTGCATCAATCTGTTTTTTTTCTTTTCTTTTTTCTTTTTTTCTTTTAACTGTACATGGTTTTCAACAGAAAATAAATGTGAGCTGCATCGAGAAATAAAATCTGACAGTCTGAACCTTAATCTAGAATGGGGACATTCCATATTTTCTACTTTGGTGTACATTTGCTGCTTTTTGTAGGTCTTCAAAGTGAACACCTCCTTAACCCAGGCAGGGGAAGTGACCTATAAATCAGATTCTGGTGCTTTTTCTGAGCCCAGGTACACCACTGCAAGTACGCAAACACCACCTGAATTTGCTCCCTCAGAAGAGGAGCCACAGCCAGGTATGTTGAGTTTTTGTCTGTCCTCACTGGCAGATTGGTCAACATTCTGAGATGCATTTCTTTGTAGTGTACCAGCCAGATTACTCAGTGGGTAATGGACAGCTCTTCCTGTCCCCGAGCCAGTTGTGTGGTGTTAGTCGACCCAGCCAATCATACTATACCAGAGGCTCTGTGAGAGGTATGGCACGTGGTGGCAAGGCACTGACTCAAACCTTTCGCTCCTCGGGGTGGCAACGAGGTATCTATTTACTGTCTTTTTTTTTTCTTTTTTTTTTTCCCTCTTCTCCTTTCCCCAACTTTTATTTATTGTGTGTGTGTGTATATGTGTGTGTGTGTGTGTGTGTGTGTGTGTGTATGTGTGTGTGTATATAATATATAATTTTATTTTTTTTAAAACCATCTGTCCTAGACTTGTCAATGAATATTAGGGGTGACACAGGGCACACAGCTGTGAGGTGTAGGTGCAGCTGTCATGGCTTTAGCAGGGTGAGGAGAGGGTTATGAATGATTCTGTCCTAGTATAACTGGGGGGCATAAATGGACATGGCTAAAATTGTAAAATTTAAAATGGTTAAGTTAGAACTTTAAAGCGTTTACTTTGTGAAACTTCACTTTTACTCTTTCATGATGATTTAACAGTATCAGTAGGCTGAGGACATACAATGGCTAGCTCAGTGGTTGTAGCTTGGCTAAATAAACATCCTAAATTCAAAATTCTCACAAATTTGGCTTGGTGGTGGGGTCAATTAATGCTGGAAAAATTCAACAGCAGATATGTATGTTTATAAAAATGCATCTTTAGAATTGACCCAGTTTTACTCCAGAAAGAGTAGTTTGCACTCTGAACCCTGTTTTTGTATCCTATGAACCAAAATCCTAAATATTATGAAGCTGTGGGACCTTGACTGAACTGACCACATGCATGCTAAATAGGTCTTATGGACTGGTTGATAAAATCTGTGCAGAGCAGGTCCCTGATAGTTTGACTTGAGGAAAATTTTTCATTTCCAAAAGCAGACTGAGAGGCAGAGCCTTCAGCTTTCAGGTTCCTCTCTTGAGGAACTACTTTCTAGTTTGCATTTGGGAGACAAAGACCCTCTACTTTAAGATGATGCTTCAAACTTACCTTTTAACCCTCCCAATCTGTGTCCCTGAACCAATTGATTCAAAGACACAGTCCCACTGTAATGGCATCCTGCACTTCCAGCCCTCCCCCCGGGACAGACTTTCTCTACACTCTGACCTGGCACACTCATCTTTACAGTTTCAGAACATCTAGTCAGTTTTATTGAACCAAGGCATCATTTCAGTTTTGGCTTTATTCACCAAGGTTCTCAAAAGTACAAGATTCTAGTTGATCAGGTTTCAAATGTTCAAACTGAAGGGTAGTTCAGTAACCCTGACCCATCTATGTGCTCAGCCTGCTGGACACCCCCCCCCCCCACACACACACACACACACTTCACGATCTCTCGCTCTGTGTCCCCTTACCCCACCCCACTGATGGTTGTGGCAGATGGCTGTCCTTCTCTGAGCTTCAATGTGCAGAGTGTCTCTTCCTCTTTTCCTGTTGGAAGGGACCAACACCTTGCTATGGAAAATGGTTCACGTCTGATTGTTCTCT
This sequence comes from Pterophyllum scalare, assembly GCA_024447675.2. Lineage (NCBI taxonomy): Eukaryota > Metazoa > Chordata > Actinopteri > Cichliformes > Cichlidae > Pterophyllum > Pterophyllum scalare. The sequence goes on along the minus strand of JAMQGT020008922.1, from coordinate 46,734 downwards.
CTCTAATATTGTAGGGTTATGACCTTCTGAAATATCAATTACCTTTCTGAACTGGCACTATTGAAACTGAGTTTTTCTTAGACTAATTTCTGATCACCAGGGGGATCCTACATCTCTCCAACTCATCTCAGGGACTCTGGCCCTCTCCTCTATGCTCCTAGAGTAAGTCAACATTGGGTCGGGGGAGGGGGCTTTTTGCCTGCATTTAGGAGGGGATTGACATGGATTTGGTTTTTTTTTGGTTTTGTTTTTTTTAGCGTTTATATTTTCTGTACATCTATACGCTTTAGTGTGTTTAATTATAAGACTTGCAAAATTTTCCAAGTTACAGGCTCATGGAATGGATAGAAAGTTTAAATTTGCCACTTTTTAACTCTTTTTTTTTTTTTCCTTTTCCCCATCACTTTTGAGCTCTCATAATGGTAGTGTGGGAGCTAGACTCATGAGACTAACAGATTAAATATGTTAACACTTTAACTTTACTGGGGAGATAACCTTTCAACAGTCAGATCACCATAAACCCACACTTGGTACCAGGCTCATCTTATAGCTGTGATTCTTTCTGTGTAAAATAATTTTCTAATAGACATTTATTAACATTGGTAAATGTATGATATTACTGTCCTGAGGTTTTTGAAAATCCTTATACACAAGAGTCTTGGCACTTCGCTGATTCTTTGTCTGTTCAGCTTGTGTTTTTTAGCACACAATAACACCCCCCTCTTAATTATTTTATTAAACTTGAGTGGAACATCAACTCCTGTGATACCTATGTTCATACAGTGTCCTCATGGATGTGCTCATACTCTGAGCATCCATGGTTGTCTTTTTTTTTTTTTTTTCTGGTTTGCATGAGTTACTGTTGTGCTTCACTTTTCTCAGGACGCAGGGTACCAACACAACTACAGGCGAGGAGGGAGACATAACACCAGTGGTAGGAACCAATTTTCTGTTATATTTTATATATGTAAGTACATTACTGTTTAGAACTGGAGCAGAGAAGTGTTTCATGTCCTCAGTGTCTTTGAAGTGGCAACACTTTAAAAAGTGCCTAAAGTGGAAGGTGCAAATCTCAATTTTCATGTTTAGCTTAATTCAGCAACCTTTTCATGACACATAGATGATTAAAAACTTGAGAGATTCTCTTGAAAATTTAAATACACCGAATGCAGTGATTGGCAAATTGAAACCTTATATTTAATTGAAAATGGAACAAAGAATGAGTCAAATGGTTTTTGAGAAATACATGCTCATCTTGGTCTAGATGGAACACTTTTGAATAAGGGCAGGAGCACGTTTACCACTGTTTGATCATCTTTTCACATTTGAAGAGTGTTTTGAAACTATGGATCCTGATTAGAAAGAAAAAGTCTTAGTCTTTCTTGATATGGGATGTTAGTTGCCATCCAGACCCTTTTACAGTGGAGCTGTGCTGCTGTAATTTTGGTAAAATAGATTTGGCATTGTTTTTCAGAAATCTGATCTGTAAAAAGGACATCTGGACAGTAGCAGGCATTGCTCTAAAACCTGTAGTCAAAAGTTGCACAAGATTCTGCAGTCATGTGTTTAAAAAAAAAAGTCTACACCAGCAGCTTGTAGAGTCACCTTTTAGTAGCAATAACCTGAAGTAATTGAATTCTGGATGACTGTCAATTTCTCACATGGTTGTGGAGGATTTTTTTTTTGCCCCTATTGACAAACATTGTGTCAGTTTTTAGTTCTGCCACAGCATTTCAATCACAGTCTGTACTTTGACTGAAAATGGAAAAAAAGCTGCAGTGGAGCGGTCATTCTGTTGTAGATTTCCTGGTGCGCTTGGGATCGTTGTCTTATTCAATGACCCAACTTCAGCCAAGCCATTAGCTGTTTAACAAATGGCCATGACACGTGATATTGGAATACTTTACTATGCAGAGGAGACCATGGACAATTTAGTGACTGCAAGGTGCCCAGGTCTTGTTGCTAGGCCCAGATCATCACCCCTCAACTGTACTTGACACTTTGTGCTGATGTACAATATGGGTTTTCACCAAACAGTGTTGTGCATTATGGCCAAACATCACCACTTTGGTCTTGTCTGTCCAAATGACATTGCCCTTCATTTACCAACAGTCCATATAAACAAATTTGTTTATAAATCATGCATTTGAATGTTCCAAGCACAAATCAGTGACTTATCAATATTTATGTATCTCAGTATGATTAAATGAAGGCCTGGCTATCTTTTAATCAAAGTCTTTAGAATTACTACTGCCACCACCTAGTAGTTGTGGTGGTGGTGGCAGTAGTAGTCTTTTGGTGGATAGAATTCTCAAATACCATTTATCACAAAATGCTCAGAATCACAATTATAAATAAAATAAATTGCATGTAAACATTTTTAAAAACCTGTAATGTTTAAATTATCTTAAAACTATTCTTTCTGGGTGTCAATTACTCTAATTTCTTGGCCCTATCTCATGGATGCTGGGTTAGGGTTAACTTGGCATGAGGCTTTTTGTATAAAGGGCTTTGAGTGCTCAAAGTAGAGTAGAAAAGCACTACATAAGAACCAGTCCATTTATTAAAGTGATGCTGCACAAAAATGTAACCATAATTTTGCATTGGTAATTGTTATGCAAAGTTGGCTAAAGGTGTTCAGACTTTTCACTTAAGCAAAATTCACACACACAGTCAGTAATCAGTAAGTCAGTGATCCAATAATGTATACATATTATTGGAACATTGACTTACTGATTTTTTTATTTTATTTATTTTTTATTTTTGTAAATCACATCAGTTATTTTCTGTAATAACAAACATAACATTTGCAAAATAACTGAACCTTTAAAATTAATATGGGATAACTACATCTAAAATATAGTGGCGCAGAAAGCAGAATACTATCAATTCTTCAAGTACAAGTACTTGAGTAAATATAGTTAGCACACATGGGTAGGAATACTGGTTCTATCATGCACTCATTTAGTGGTTTTGGGACTGTAAGATTAACAGTACTCTGGTCCCTCAACCATAGCTGTTGCCCTGATCATTTTTCAGGGGGAGCTGGTGCCACCCCATGCCCCCTTTAAAGACATGCTTCTGTTTGAGAGGTGCAGGCTTCTGTCTTGCAGCATTGCTGCCACACCTGAAGGTAAATGTTTCCTTGTACAGAAAAATGGGCATGTGGCAGTGTGCAGATGGTGTGCAGATGGTATGCAGATTGCACCAATTTTTTGGTTTACTAATATACATATGGTAAAAACAAAAAAGCTGGTCTTATAACTCTAGAATGGGGGAATGGGGAAAGGCAGTTTTATCTGGATTTTGTTTTTACATTAGGATGCCTTGCCACTTTTTGGCCTTAGGATCTCAGCCATTCAATCTTGGGTTTTCAGCCATGTCCTTTGCTTACTGTTTTGATTCTTTTCATACATAATGTATTTTGGATACTTAATTGAGTTACATATTGATATATTGAACTGTTTACTACACCCACTTTCAGAGGCCTGAACCCTCACTATCTTTACTGTAGATAGAATCAGCTCTATTTAACTAATGAGCTTATGTTCTACTTGGTCTTGGTTCTACTTCCAGTCTTTTGTGCTTCTGTCTATATTGCCATCAAATTCAAAATCAGCCTACATGTTTACATAGTAAAATTTCTCAAATTCAGCATTTGATACATTGTCTTCCTGAGAAGAATTTGTGCTTCCTATTTTAAATTAAATGCAATGTTTTCAGTGATTGTCAAGACATTTATTCTGTTAACTGTTCTTTCAACTCCACAGCAGCCTGGAGTGACTCTTCTCAGGTGAGCAGCCCAGACCGGGAGGGAGCATTCACAATTGTGGATTCAGGTCATGGGGATTCCCTGTCCGTCTCTACTGTGGAAGTCCCGGTCACTCCCCATGGCCACCAACACACCACCTTGCTGCCCATGCAACTCTACCCACTCTCCCAGCCTCTGCGAGTGGCCTTCACTGCCTCTCGCACTGCCAACTTTGCTCCGGGCAACCTTGACCAGCCCATTGTGTTTGACCAACTCCATAGCAACCTAGGGGAGATGTATGACACCCACATTGGCCGCTTTACCTGCCCTGTAAATGGAACCTATGTCTTTATCTTCCATATCCTGAAGCTTGCCATCAATGTGCCACTCTATATTAACCTCATGCGTAATGAGGATGTGATGGTGTCGGCATACGCAAATGATGGAGCCCCAGATCATGAGACGGCCAGCAACCATGCCATATTGCCTCTCTTCCAGGGAGACCAAGTGTGGCTCAGGTTGCATCGTGGAGCCATCTATGGCAGCACTTGGAAGTACAGTACCTTCTCTGGCTTTCTGCTGTACCAGGACTGAACTGGAGTCTATCAAATGTCCCGCTTCTTCCAGCATGTGAACTGTTTGCTAGTCACTAAATGGTGACTCCACTGACATTCAGTATTGTAGTCAGGCTGCATGCCAGTGTCCCTTTTCACAATAAAACTTGTTCATTACATGGCTGAAAGTATAGCTCATACAATCGGACCATTTGAACACCGTACCTGTTTTCAAATGGAGTCTGTTACTACATGACAATCCAACCAGACTTGTGCCCCCCCTCAAAGAAAAAATCATAATGGTTTACAATGGTGACTGCTACAACCAGTCCTAGTCATTTGCTGTAGCCATCTGCTGTAGCATGTCACCTGTGAGAACTCAATGCAATGTTGAATAAATTTGTTTGTGCCTTTTTTTTGTTTAATGAATGTTTGCATTGAACAGATGTTTAACCTGCTGTTGAACTGAATGAATAGCAGACTTAACAGGTGAATTAACAAACTCACTTGCAGGACTTTGCTTGATGCTGGGCTCTTATGCATTCAGTCTTACTCTGCTGTGTGAGGAAGAGAAGATTGTTCTTGGTGGTGGGTGTGGTGTCAAACACTAAAAGCAAAATTGTTGCACTAAGACACTACTGTGGAGGTATGAAAGAGGTCCCTTGATTAAATAAAAAATGAGCAGTGAAATATGGTGTCTGTATTTTTTTTTTTAAGTCCACATTTAAATCATAGTCTAGTATGAAGCTGACAAATCTGTTTTCTTTATAATACATGTCCTACAAGATGAACTCTCCATTAGAAATCTGAAATGACCTCCGACATTTGTATGTTGTTGGTGTGTTGGTCTCTGAAAATTCCATGAGATCACACTCACTGGACATTTTTAGATGCCTTAATTCTTCATGGCATATATTCAACAAGGTGCTAGAAACACTCAGATTTTGGTCCATATTGACATGATGGCATCACTGCTGCTGCAGGTTTGTTGGCTGCACATCCATGATGCATTTCCCTTGTTCTACTACGTCCCAGAGGAACTATATTAGATTGAGATCTGGTGACTGTGGAGGCTATTCGAGTACATTGTGATGTTCAAGAAAGTAGTTGGAGATGATTTGAGCTTAATGGCATGTTATGCTGCCAGATGTAGACATTAGAAGAAGGGTACATTGTGGTCATAGCAACAATACTTGGATAGGCTGTGGTATTTAAACTCGGTTTTAATAAGGGGCCCCAATTGTGCCAAGAAAATACCCCAGTAGCAGAAGACCTGGTTTGACATGCATTTAGAGATGCCCTTCTACATACCTTGGTTGTATCGAGTGGTTAGTTATCATTACTTTCCTATAAACTCAGAACAGTCTGGCCACTCTCCTCTGACCTCTAGTAAATGAGGCAGCTGTTCCTCAGATATATACTTTTTTTCCTGACCATTTTCTGTAAACCCTTGATGTTTGTGCAGGAAAATCTCAGTAGCTCAGCAGTTTCTGAAATACTCAATCTAGTCTGTATGGCATCAACACAGCCCGAAGAGGAGGCATTGCAGGAGCTGTTGTTTGTGCTTATGTGCCGAATGACAGTTCAGAGTACCCACTCTTCTTGGAGTCGCTGGGTGGGGTGCTCAAGTGTGCTCGATCTGGTGACTCCATCAGCCTTCTGGGAGGCTTCAACACTCACCTGGGCAATAACAGTGAGATATGGAGGGGCGTGATTGGGAGGAACGCCCTGTTTGATCTGAACCTGAGTGGTGTTTTGTTATTGGACTTCTGTGGAAATTACAGTTTGCCCATAATAAACATAAGGATGTCCATAAGTGCACGTGGCACCGGGGCACCCTAGGTTGCAGGTTGTCAATCAATTTTGTAATCGTATCATCAGATCTGCAGCTGTATGTTCTGGACACTTGGGTGAAGAGAGGAGCTGAGCTGCCAACTGATCACCACCTGATGGTGAATTGTTTCAGGTGGTGGGGGAGTATGCTGGACAAACCTGGTGTACCTTAAGGTATATTGAGGGTGTGCTGGGAATGCCTGGCAGAAGCTCCAGTCCGCCGAGAATGTCAACTCCCACCTCTGGCAGAACTTTGACTTTCTGAGGGAGGCTGAGGACATTGAGACCCCATTTACACGAGAATGATCCAGAGAAAATGTTATAATTTTTCCATTTTTGTTTTTGAAAAGTAATGTGTTCAGATGGAAACAATTGCTTTTCACACAGGACCGCAAGAAGTTGAAAGTTCCCATGCCTGGCCACAAGTTGGTGATGTGGGTATAGGAGCCATAAGCATAATGCACATGTGGCAGTGCCTCCCATTTTCAAAAAGGAGCAGATTAGTTGTTTACAAGATGACAGAGAACAAAGCATTTTAAAAATGCTCCACTCTGGAACCTGTTTTCAAAATGTACTGTTTTCAGAGACTCAAAACACTGTTGTCATATAAACAACAGGCCAAAATGCAAGAGAACATAACCGTGTTCAACTGAAAATGTTCTCTTGTAAAGGGGACCTGAGGCCTAATGGACCATGTTCCATACTTATATTGTTGAGGCTGCTGCCCAGAGCTGCGGCTGCCAGGTGGTTGCCTGTAAATGACTTGTTGACCCATAATCTGTGAATCATATGTCAAACGTATCTTTCATGAATGATGTCAACTCATTTTGAGAGAGAAACAGCATTTCTATCACAAGGTAGAAGGTGCAGTCAGTTTTTCGCAAGGTGACTTTTATATATTTGTTTCTTTTGAACAAGGTAAAAACTGTCATTGACATTAAAATGTATTTTTAAACAGAAGTCTGGTGCAGAAGGCTTCAGAAATTGCAACAAATATAACATCACATATCTATAAAGATATTTTAAGTGGCCAAAAAACACAGGAATTATTATAATGTAGGTACAATAACACAGACTCCTAAAGATTCTTGCAAAAAGTTATTTGTTCGTTTTATATATAAGCCCTTCATAAATCATGCTGACTGAACTCTATTTACCAATATAAACAAATACATTACATATAAAAGCACACAGAAACATCAGAATCACTTTTTGGCACAACACCAGCAGCCCCCCCAACATAAAAATGATAACCATGAGACGAGGGCAAGTCAAAAGTGTTTAAGGGCAGCATTTCCTCTACTAAATACTGTCCCACCAACTTCTTTAGCCGCCCTGCCCTGCCCTGCCCTGCCCATACTGGCTTTGTACCAAAGTCCAGCTTTTGTTGTTTGGGTGCTGGGGACCATGCCTAGGTCATGGTCCCTGTATGTATCACAGTGTGCTGCCCTATAAAATTGTTTCACCTCCTCTTTAGAACTGGTCAATGTTCCTGATCAAGCTGCCTCCAGTAATGCCTTGGTGAACCAGTCCTTAGCAAACTGGGCTCTTCTGGCCCTTCTCTCCTTCCTCAGCTTCTCTTGTCTCTCTGCCTTCCTCAACCTGCAAAGCTGGTCTCTGAGCCCAGAGGTTAGGTGCCCCCCAGGGAGACTCTGTGGTATAGTTCCATCTTGTAGTCTGTAGCTTGCTGTGGTGCCCTCTTGCGGGTTCCACACATATGGTTTTTAGCTTCATGCACATGTACCAGACTTTTCTGGAGTTCATCTGTCTTTCCAGCATCACAATCTTCCTTGGTTGCCATCCAGTCTTTCCTGGATGCCAGAGGTTACCCAGAAGTTACATGAGTTATACATCCAAAGATGCCACAAATACAGTTGCTCTTACAGAACATATGTAGCTTTCAGAAAATTTTGTGTTGCTCTGCCTTCCTCTGCTAGAGAACTATTTCAATATGCTGAAACTTGTTCATTACTCAATAAACAAACAAACAAACAAATAAATTAATTAATATGGCATACCACAAAACAATATTAAAATGTATTTATTCATTTATGAAACATGGCATAAATCAATTAATTCACCTATTTATTTTCTTTCGCGTTTAATTTGATGTTATTTATTTATGTATTTATTTACGTATTTATGTATCTATAAATACAAGTGAGTGATAAGAACTTCCAATTCCTTGCAGAAAATTTGAATATTGGAGTCACCTATCCACACTCCAGTCAAGCAGGTGTCGGTAATACACCAAAATGTTGAATGTCAACTGCCTAACAGTTTTTTGCTGGTAAAATGGATACGGCTGCTGTAAGGGTAGCAGCGCTTTAACATAAAGAAAACTGGTTGTGTCTTTAACATAAACTTGGCTCCGCTGATTTAAACAATGTAGTAACCATGTTTCTGCTAATGAGTCCTTTATTTTGAATGTATTGACCGGACGTTGTTTTTCTTACTCCCGGAAGTCTTTTCATGCTTAGGCCACACTGGATGCAAAACCAACGCAGATTTGAGGCAAAAACGACAGCTAAATTTCATGAATGTGAGAATAAAAATAGAGAGGGAACCGTGGGATTAAACGCACATGGATCCTAATCGGATAATCCAGGCTCTGAAAGGAACCATCGACCCCAACCTGAGGATAGCGGCAGAGAATGAACTCAACCAGGTGGGCCAGCTAGCTAGTTTTTTTTGTTTGCTTGTTTTCTTTTTCAGAGAAGCGGAAGAAAATGGATGGAACCACCAGGGTTCGTTCTAGCCTGCTGGTGTTTGTGGAGGAGTGCAGGCCGTGTTTTGGTGATCGCGCTCGACTTTTGCCTGGCGAACGTTCAGCCTGGTTAACATTCAGGTTTATTTATCAGGCCCCAAATCAGGAGTTTGACTAGCCGGTCCCCGAACTGTTACTGTGGCAGCTGTGCCTGAGAACAATAGCAGGCAGATCTGCCGGTCAGAACCGGGGGTTCCCAAACTTTCTCATGTCAACAATGGAGTTTGAGAACACCACAGATACCTCTGTTGTTGCTCCTGCACACATAGCTGGGGTGCAGTGGAATTATGAATCCACATGATTATTATAGGCTTCAGAAAGAACCAGCCTTCAAACAGTTAATAATAAAACTGTGAGCGTAATATTAGGTTCGGGCATAATGTCTCATGATGCCTTTGCTGACTTGCCTTGGATGATTATGTCTGATACTTCTGTCCCATTTTTGTCATTTTAACTCTAGATTACAGTAGTTGCAGCATGACTGAAACATGAATGGATAAATCCTAAACTGATTTGAACTGTGAGCATTTACACACTCTGTGACTAAATAAGAGCTTTACATCTAAGCTTTACATTTCCTGTTTATCAAATGCCACTTCCTGAGCAGTCCTCACCTTTAAAAAAAAAAACTTCCTCTCCTCTCCTATCTTTCTTACATCTTTCTCCATCTCTGGGAATGAATTTGTCACATATTAAATTTTTTCTCTAGGACACACAGCTACACATAGATTGAGATCCAGCTGCACATAAACAGTTTGTGTGTTTGTTGACAGTTGTTGAGCTTTTTGAGAAGATGCATTTCAAATTGTCTGCAACTTCAAAAGAAGTAACTATGAAGTCAGCTAGAAGTACAACAATCACAACTTTGACATCTGCCTGGATGAATTTATGACAGGGATAAGATGGGAATAAAAGGGATATGTGGATCTGTAATTTGAATCCTTTCAGAACACATATTTTTCTTTGTCTTTTGTAGTGGACATCAGAACTTAGTCATTTTTAATCATACTTCAAAAGGTATTTTACTCAGAATCATGGAAGGGAGGTGCTGGCACAAGAGGAGGTGGAGAATGGCCAGTGGTTTCATGCTTGATTGGGAGGTTTACAATGGCCAGAATACATTCACTGACCAGCCTCTGAGAACTGGATTGCAGTGATTGCAGAGAATATCTTTATAGTGCCCAGTGTTCTCTTCCAAGCAGAACACACCTGGGCTTTGACAGGTATCTATTGTCTCTGTCAAAGTACAAATGTTCTTCAGGGAACAGTCACTGTTAAGAAAAACAGAATCCTTGCACTGTCCAAGACAGAGATGTCATATGGCACCAAACTTTAAAATCAGATAGAAGCTACATCCAGTGATGAAGCAACAGGACAATAAGGCAGTACTGATGACCTCCAGAGTCTGTGGGATAGAGCCACGGGACAGCTGCATGACTGAATCTATTGTTCATAGACCGGCTGTTGTGTACAGCACAAATAAGAAAAGGGGTGATTTGTGCAACCACGTGAGCATCAGCTGCAAAATACAATGAAATATCCATACAGTTCTGCATTTCTAAAAGACCAGACAAGAGTTTTGGTATTTCAATTACATTTCCCAGACACTCGAAGCAGATATTGCAACCAGAACTGTGATCTGAACTCTTCTGAGATGAGCTCTATATATTCTCTATAGGCTCCTCTTGTTAATGTTGTCCTATTATTTTATTTATTTGTGTTTATATATATATATATATATATATATATATATATATATATATATATATATATATATATATATATATATATATACACACACACACACACACACACACACACACACACACACACACACACACACACACACACACACACACACACACACAGGTGTTCTTGTGATGCCAGAGTAGACAGGCTGAGAGAGAAGACAGAGAGAGGAGAAAAAGGAGAAAATAGGAAAAGGGTACAGCATTCAAAAAAGAACAAATAATAAATTTATAAGGAATAACAGAAGACAGAAACATAGCATGGCTACACAAACCAACAATCCTGCTATACCGTGCTAGCATGAGTCAGCGTGAATGTCTTGACAGTGACTTTTAAATGTACAGATTGTTGTTTAATAAAAGTTGTTAATTTTTCAAATGTGTTTCCTGCATTTATGGATTTCATTTTAATGAAATAAAGAGAAATTTGAATACAAATCCACATGAAAATGAATTATTGTCATTGCATTGCATTATTACACTCTGTTATCAGATCACTCTGGACACATGAGTAAAAAACAAAAGAACAAATGCATTTCTTAAATTATAACTTTTTTCTTTTCACCCTCATTAGAAATATTGTCCCTGTTTTTTGTCTTGTCTCTGCATGCATTGATTGTATGACTGAAACTGTCTCCAGATGGAATTGTATTATTGAGCACTGAAAGTGATTTTTCACTTATTCACACGCACACACGTGCTTTTTATCTGTCACAGTTACACACCAGTGAATGTATCAGGGGAAATTTTGGAGAGCAGTAGCTTCGTCACAACCTGCCCTAGCAGGGGGCAGCTGTGGTATTGTGCATTTAATTTCAGCAAAGCTTTGATTTGAGCTTGTTTAAATATTTTTTAAAATCTGTACTAAATTTTGAAGCTGTTCATCTGTCTGTCTGTTTCAGTCCTACAAGATCATTAATTTTCGCCCCTACCTTGCTTCAGATCATTGTGTCGGAGCAGGTGGAGTTTCCTGTTCGTCAGGCAGGTAAGATGGTAACCAGTTTTAGTTACTATGTTTCCATCATCATTCAGTAGTTACAAACATAGTACTTGCATGCTGAGATAACTGCAATCCTGAGAAACACGGTGTATGAATATGTCTCAAACTAGTTGCATCCTCCCACCATTTGGGAACCACTTCTCTAATGAATATTTGTTGCAGCAGGATGGTGTAAGAATGGGTCAGGCTTTTATAAAAATTCAGGAATTTTAAAGATTCAGTGTGCATTTGTAGTTTTTCAGCCTTAAGAACATTTTGAAAATCAATAAATTAGTGCTTTAAATTCAGCCTTTGTGGTTCATAAAAGCCAATGGATGAATATAATGTAATACTTTTAGCTATGTGACCTGCTTGATGATGTGGTGAGATTATGTTGTGGTTGTTTCTGTATATGTGTTTGTAGCTGCCATCTATCTGAAGAACATGGTGAGTCAGTACTGGCAGGATAGGGAGCCTTCTGTGGGGGATGTTGTTTTTCCCTTCAACATCCATGAGAGTTATCGATAGCAGATCAGAGACCAAATCTTGGAGGGAATCATTCGCTGTTCATAGTTCATACGGTATATGCACATGTGCACAAACCTAATGTCACTAAAGGACAACTTTAGTTACTTTACTTTTTTTAAGTGATCCATTGAGCAACGCCATATATATTTTTTCTTCTTGTTGTAGTGCGCAGCTGACCATGTGTTTGCCGAGCCATCATCAAACATGACTTCCCTGGCCGCTGGACTGCCATGAGGTGGACAAGGTCAATCTGTACCTGCAGTCTCCAAACAGTGGCAGCTGGTATGGAACCCTGCTGGCTCTCTACCAGCTGGTCAAAACATATGAGTGAGTCACCTGTTCATGTTGTGTCTATTTCAGCTCACCACCCACCAATCTCTTCTGGGTAGCAGAAGAGACAATATCATTAAATCCTTTAGTTAAACAGGTAGTCTCATTGAGATCAAGATCTCCTTTTCACCTGTGTACAAAAGAAAATTTGATTCAACCACATAATAGAACAACACATTATACATGATCACAAATTAAGATTAAAGCCGCAAGCATCGATAAAAGGCCCTTGCCAGCTGCGAACCGCTGCTCCTGTCGAATGTAATCCCTGCTGGCAAAAAATGCAAATCTTGGCAGTGGCGGGAATGTTGTCGTAGGTGGCACTGTGGGGCCATTTTGCCATATTCTGTGAACAGATCCATAAAACCCAAAAGCCATCATCACAAAGGACATGTGTGGCAGAATTCATGAGTTTCTGAGCTTTCCCAGGCCTTTTACAAGCACTTCCTCTTTCATGGATAAGCAGCATGCCATAAGGGACCACCGCTGAATGAGAAGTCACAGCTGACACTGTGAAGTGTTATCAACATCTTAAGTTTATTCAGGCCTCTTTTAAGCTGGATGCAGTGAACTTGGAACCAGCAGCACATTAAAGTAACACACATGAGATTTTGGTTTGCCAATAAGTGGCATTCTAACAGTAATAAACAATATGCATATCTGTGTTTTCAGGGTGGAATTCTGATCAAAGCAGTGAAGTTTGGTGCAGTTTTAAAAGGAAATGACCTGAATGCCTTACAGGTTTGCTGACCAAATTTGAGATGTCTCAGCTACAGCATGTTGAAGCTGAACCTCGAAATGTACAAACTGACAGTTCCTGTACCCACTAGGTAGCGATGTGACTGTCATTCAATAATGTCATGTGGATGTCTTCAGTGGTGGGTCCTTATCACACTTGTGAAGTTTGAGGGCAATGGGATAATGTATATGAGAATGAGAGGCAATTTAAATGTCACAGTGAAGGATCAAATCTGGCCACTGCAACAGGGCCATGCCCTTCTGCAATTTAACATCATCTAGAGCTTTAGTGGAAATGACTGTGAACAATGTACAGCTCAAAAGAAGTGAATTAATGGTATATGACACAGAAAGTATACACAGAAAGACAACTGTGTGGTTTCCCCTAGTAGAATTTGGGGTGTGGTCTATGGCTACGGCATGCAAAATATGACAGGGGTATAATTGACTTTTTTGATTAGTGTGACATCCAGAATGTTTCAACCAAATTTCTGAGAGTGCAGTGCAGTAATTACCTTACAGCACTGGCAGATTATTTTACTTACATTGGAAAGATTCAGAATATAATCAAGTGTAAATATCTGGTTTTTAGACAAAACAAGTTTGCGTGTTTGTGGTGGCTCGCCAAATTTCAATCATTCGCTGCAGGAAACCAAATTGTCAAATCTCTAATGTACATTGTCCAATCTGTCCGGAAATTCACTTTCTTGATGATGACAGTGTGAGTCTGGGCACAATTATGTACTAACACTGGGTCACACTCATAACATCATCTAGTATGAACAGGAAATCCCCAGTAGACTGATAATCATCCCATGAGCATGGAAGTTTCATTTTTGGGTGCAGCCATTATATTCAGCAGCATGACATGTAATTAGTGGGCACTTGCCAACTCTACCTAGTGGGTGTAGGAGATGACACAGCATCCAAGTAGCCTACTAGGCTAAAAACTTTCAAGTGACCCCATGACGTCCCTGCTCATAGCAACAACGAACTGTAGCACGGCTCTACTGCACTGCGGCTCAACATGCACCCGGGTGTGAGGGCCCTCTCATTGCTTGCAGCTTTAATTAATATTATGTTCTTTAAGGCTTACTATGTATAAAATTTAAAAACAAAAGCCAAAATTTGGAAATGAGGAAGGAAATGAGTGTCTACAACCCAAAGCATGGTCTGATTTGAACTGAGATCATTTAGTAAATATTGTGTATGCTTCAGGTACAGAAAAGCAGATGAGAGAGAGCCGTTGCTTGCAGCCATGCAGATCTTCCTGCCAAGGATTCAACAAATTATCAGCCAGCTTCTGGCCGATGCCACCATCTTTTCAGTCCTCATTCAGAAACAGATCCTCAAAGTCTTCCATGCTCTCGTACAGGTGTGTTTGTATGTGTGTCTGTATGCTTTTGTGTCAACAAATGATAAAAGCCAGGAAGTTTCTAAAACAATTATGAAACGTGTCCCATGTGAAAACATCGAATTACTGTTGTTGGCACGTACAGCTTTGCATTGATATATTTTCTTTAGTTGTCTAATACTGAGGTTACAGAATGTGGTTGTAACTAGATTGAATGTTAAGAGGGTGAAAGAGAGTAATTTTAATGGTTAGAAGTATAATAGAGAACACTGTGCAACACAGCACAGTCTCACACCTTTTTACTCCTAATTACACAGTTTTAAATGCACCTTTGATGTAACCAAATTAAGCCATGGAATGCACAAAATTGTCAGCTTCATCTGTCTGTTAACTCCATTACACTACAAGAACGCATACCAGCAAGTTGCTCATTAGTTAGATTAATCTCAGTAGTCCTCTGATTGGATCTTGAGATTATTTAGGCATGCCCTTTGTGTTTGGGAATTCTGTTTAATTGCTAAAAGTACATAAATTAGCCAGGGGTATTGTCACATGTAGCAGGTTCAAAACTGGGAGGAGGGACAAAGCCAGTTAGTGTAGTCTTTGGTTTGCTCCCAAGGAATACGCCAGGGCGTAAAAACTGTGCTGCCTTAAACATGCAGATCCATCTGGGTGCATTCGCTGATGCCTGAGCTGATAGTGACGGCTCCTCTTTCTTGCAGTAGTTAAACTATTACTACAAGAGCTGGTTGAGCGGGACTGATAATTGAAGAGTTTTTCGGACAGTGACTTATATGACTCAGTGATGAAGGGATTACAACTGGATAATGGTGATTAAGATTAAGGAAAAGAGTGAGAATACTACTTATTATAGACTTTATTTCCTGCAGTATTCGCTGCCTCTCCAGCTGATCAACAATACAGTGATGACTCAGTGGATGGAAATTTTCAGAGCCATAATGGACAGAGACATCCCAGCTGTAAGATACTCACTCATACTCTACACACATGGGATTCAACAAATTCATTAGTTATACCATATATAACCTATATATTTTACATTGTAAATCCAGTTAAGATTCAGGATTGTATTTTCAAAGGTAACCGTAATATAATGTAATTGTACTCGTACATACCATAGTGATTTATCATACATTTTAAGCACTTTATCTGGCTCACATCCATGGCCAATTTAGAGTTACCAATTAACCTAGCATGCATGTTTTTGGATTGTGGAAGACAGACAGAGGGAGAACATGCAAACTTATCTGGCTGAAAAGTTTCATTGAGAATAAAAATCTTTGTATGTGCTTGCCAAGCAGCCAGCAGACACAATATACTTAAAAACATGCTTATCAGTGATGTTTTTCTAATTCCCAACAAACTGCATTAATTTGGTTATGAATGACTTTGAGCCTGAACTGTTAGAAGCTGATTTCAGGTTACTGTGAGACCTGAGTAGCACAACATAGCATCATCAGAGGGTTTTTTTTCTCTCTCGGAAACACAAACCTGTTGAATAAAATGTTTGGTGATTAAGGAAATGCACTGAAAGTGGAAATGGTATGTTCAATAACTAAAAAGTCTCGTCATTCACTGAGCCTAGTCACATCAGTTATGAGGAAGACACAAAACAATTACAGAAAATAACATGAAATGAATTTAAAAATCATAAGGATACCTAAAAAATATCAATTTGTTAATGTTTTTATTACAAATTCTAGTTAATCTGTTCTTCATAAGCACCTGGGGCTGACCATGAACTATGTTTTGTTAGGAAACATTGGAGGTTGATGAGGATGACCGTCCTGAGTTGGCATGGTGGAAGTGTAAAAAGTGGGCATTGCGCATCATTACCCGACTGTTTGAGCGGTGAGTCCAGGCTTTCAGATCCACAACTGAGCAAATTTTTTTTTTAGTTAGCAGAAAGACCTTTTCAGCATTCTTTATTTTTTCTAATTTGAATCATAGGTATGGAAGCCCTGGCAATGTGACAAAGGAATACTACGAGTTTGCAGATTTTTTCCTGAAGACATATGCATTGGGCATACAGCAGGTAATTATTTGTCACTGAGTCTGTTGAGATGAAGAGTGTTTCAGTTAAATAACACTCTTACTTTCATCCAGTCTATAGTTGCAACATGTTATTTATCACCAGTTGCATATGCCACATTTATGGTTTCAGAATGCATCTTTACCCCCTTTTTAATACATTCATTGTGGCACATGTGCAATGACAGTGCGCCCTAGTTGTTTTACTTATATTTTTTTATTGGGTTTCCTTCTGCAGGTATGACTAATTAATTCAAGAGCTCTTTGATCCCTCATAGAAAATTTTGTTTAGTATTTAGGTGTATTTTAACTCACGATTATGTGACATTCATAAGGCATTTGACACTAAGCCTAAAAGAAGACCAAAGAAAGTCTTGCAGATAAAAATGAAATAATTTTGGTTCTGCTCTATTAGTTTTAGCTGGGGGTGCCATACGGCACCTCACCATGTGTGTTTCTGCTCACTGCACCAATCCGCAAATGGCAGCAGCAAAACCTGGGACAAAGCAGCAGAGTCCCATATGGAGTTTCTTTGAGTAGGATAGTGAGACAGATAGAAGCGAGTGTCTTGTTGTCGATGATGACCAAATGTGTGGAACACTTCTCAAGCAGAAACAATTGTAACTGGCCTGTTCAGCACATTCAAGTCCTCTTGTGCATTTCTGGCACAAGAGGACTTGAATACATAGGCCATGCCAAGACCCAGCACGGAAGTCTAATTAGTGAGTATCTAACCAAGCTAGCTCTCTGAGCAGCTCCGACATAGAACCAGCATCGCAGCCATGCAGCCAGGTGACAACTATATTGCACTGTTTTCACTGAAAAAATAACTGCTGGCTCATTAATACACTGCAAGGAGGATGCACTGAAAAATTTGTGTATTGAAATTGGGATGTCTAGACTTCTGTGTGACCCCAAGCAAATACAAACATACAGTCATGAAAACCTGTATTTGAGTGTTGATTCCGTCAATGAGTTCAGTTTGTTTTTGTCAAACATTTGCTGCGTTCTGATGTTATACACCACATTCGAGGTACTGTTAATCTACTGCATTGAAACGCAAGTTTATTAGGAGTTTATTGTAGAGTTTATTGGGTTTGGGAGTTTGTTTTTCTTTATGTTTCTCCCTGTTAATGTCTCATGATGTTCATGTGTGTCATTAGTATTACACACATTTAGCACATAATACTGCTGTCTTGCGAACAGTTGGTTGTTAAATACAATGTTTAAATGGTATCTTTTGTTGAGTTCTTATTACACGATAGTTACTCTTGCACCTTTAATCTTGCACCTGACAAAGTATGAAAATACTAAAACTAACTGAATTAGAGAAAAAAAGTTACAACAAAATAAAAACTAAGCTATCATGTAAAATCCTAAAAAAAACTATGATAACCTTGGTTTGAGTCTGGTGTTTTGGTAACATTGCACTTGCATGACTTTATGAGATCCTTTCTACATCTAAGTGCTTTCTATCTAACATTTGCACACACATTCACACTTAGATGAATACATTCGGTGCAATTGTGGGTTCAATATTTTGCCCAAGGATACTTTGGCATGTAGAATGGAGCAGCCAGGGATCGAATCACCAACCTTCCAACTAGTAGATGACCTGCTCTACCTCCTGAGCCACAGGTTTTTTCCACATGTGAAAAGAACACCCAGCCTGTCTAACACTCTCGGAGTTCATTGAAATTAACCCTAGGAGTGACAAAGTATTTGCCTTGTGTGGTGTGTTGTCCCCTAGGTCTTACTAAAGGTAGTGGACCAGTACCGGCAGAAGCAGTACGTTACTCCTCGGGTTCTACAGCAGTGTCTCAACTACCTCAACCAGGGTCTGTCACACTCACTGACCTGGAAACAGATGAAGCCGCACATGCAGGTAGGACAGGCATGAAGCAATTTGATATTGACCTATTCCTGATGGGACCAGACCCTGATCCCCCTCTTACTCAGTTCAGGGTTATCTGCATATTGTTCCAGCAAATACCAAATGTACTTTTCAACCAAAAATGCCAAGAATTTTACAGAGGAGTCCTTCTCACTCAGAACACGATTAACTTTAATTAAAAAGTAACAACTGGAAGCTGAATGAAAGTAGTCCTTTCTGTGATTTCATAATTTAATCAATCACACAAAGTTAGAAATTTCTACCCCATGTGTTCCACTCTACTCTTTTTTTGTTTTGTTTTTATTAAAACCAGTGTAATTTTTTTTCCTTTAAACCTTCTTATCTAACTAACGTTATGAAGAACTTTGTCTCTTACAGACTATATGCCAGGAGGTCATCTTCCCTCTTATGTGCTACAAAGATGAGGATGAGAAGCTGTGGCAAGAAGACCCATATGAGTATATCCGCATGAAGTTCAGTAAGTGTTAAATATCCTGGTATTTTAACATATTGAGCCGGACATCTCTGAAGTTACCCAGATCACTTTGCCAACTGACAGTCAGATTTTGGATTTTGTCTACAGCTGTGAGGAAAAATTGATAACATTATAGTTTGTTAAAATTGTAAGACAGTCACACACTATCTTACAACTTCTTCTTGAGTGTAAGAAATACTGACAGAAAGTGAATAGATTATTAGTATTGAACAGCAGTGTTATTGTATTGAGTGGTGGAGAACGGATACATGCTATGTTTTTGGAAATGTTATTTTTGTGACTATGTGTCTTTGTGTGCAGACCTCTATGATGACCACGCCCTCCCAGTCACTGCTGCCCAGAGCCTCCTGTGTAAAGCAGCACGCAAGAGGAAAGAGGTGAGGAGGGTCATTATACAGTGGGTACGGAAAGTATTCAGACCCCTTTTAAATTTTTCACTCTTTGTTTCATTCCAGCCATTTGCTAAAATCAACAAAGTTAATTTTATTTCTCATTAATGTACACTCAGCACCCCATCTTGACAGAAAAAAACAGAAATGTAGACATTTTTGCAAATTTATTAAAAAAGAAAAACTGAAATATCACATGGTCATAAGTATTCAGACCCTTTGCTGTGACACTCATATTTAACTCCCATGCTGTCCATTTCTTCTGATCCTCCTTGAGATGGTTCTACTCCTTCATTGGAGTCCAGCTGTGTTTAATTAAATTGATTGGACTTGATTAGCAATGGCACACACCTGTCTATATAAGAGCTCACAGCTCACAGTGCTGTCAGAGCAAATGAGAATCATGAGGTCGAAGGAACTGCCCAAAGAGCTCAGACACAGAATTGTGGCAAGGCACAGATCTGGCCAAGGTTACAAAAGAATTTCTGCAGCAGTCAAGGTTCCAAAGAGCACAGTAGCCTCCATAATCCTTAAATGGAAGAAGTTTGGGCCACCAGACGACCAGAACTCTTCCTAGACCTGGCCGTCCAGCCAAACTGAGCAATCGTGGGAGAAGAGCCTTGGTGAGAGAGGTAAAGAAGAAGCCAAAGATCACTGTGACTGAGCTCCAGGGAGAAAGTTCCACAAAGTCAGCTATCACTGCAGCCCTCCACCAGTCGGGACTTTATGACAGAGTGGCCTATGAGAAATAAGATTCTCTGGTCTGATGAGACCCAGATTGAACTTTTTGGCGTTAATTCTAAGCGGTATGTGTAGAGAAAAGCAGGCACTGCTCATCACCTGCCCAATACAATTCCAACAGTGAAACATGGTGGAGGCAGCATCATGCTATGGTGGTATTTCAGCTGCAGGGACAGGACGACTGGTTGCAACTGAAGGAAAGATGAGTGCGGCCAAGTACAGAGATATCCTGGAAGAAAACCTCTTCCAGAGTGCTCAGGACCTCAGACTGGGCCGAAGGTTCACCTTCCAACAAGACAATGACCCTCAGCACACAGCTAAAATAACAAAGGAGTGGCTTCAGAACAACTCTGTGACCATTCTTGACTGGCCCAGCCAGAGCTCTGACCTAAACCCAACTGAGCATCTCTGGAGAGACCTGAAAATGGCTGTCCACCAACATTCACCATCCAACCTGACGGAAATGGAGAGGATCTGAAGGAAGAATGGCAGAGGATCCCCAAATCCAGGTGTGGAAAACTTGTTGCATCATTCCGAAGAAGACTCATGGCTGTACTAGCTCAAAAGGGAGCTTCTACTCAATACTGAGCAGAGGGTCTGAATACTTATGACCATGTGATTTTTCAGTTTTTCTTTTTTAATAAATTTGCAAAAATTTCTGCATTTCTGTTTTTTTTCTGTCAAGATGGGGTGCTGAGTGTACATTAATGAGAAATAAAATTAACTTTTTTGATTTTAGCAAATGCCTGCAATGAAACAAAGAGTGAAAAATGTAAAGGGGTCTGAATACTTTACGTACCCACTGTAGCACACTTCCACAGGAACTACAGTGCTGATATACAGTGGGTACTAGCCCTTTGCCCAACTATATTAATATTATACTACATTATAGTTTATTCCACCAAATGGAAAAATAATCTTGTCTAAATTTCATTTAAAGCTGCTTCATTATTTTATACACCACTGTACAAGGAGTATGTTATGTATCTTTTTTCTCTCTCCCCTTACTCTAATTATAATTTGTTTTAATGTTGTGAAGCACTTTGTGATCTATGTCTTGAGAGGTGCTATATAAATAAAATTTTACTCACTTACTATCTTGTGTTTTGGAGGCGTTCAGCTTTGTCTGTAAGCCATAATCTTCAGTTTCAACCCAAAACTTTCACACATGTAACCTGTAGCATGTGCTTTTCTTTTAACAGGTTCTACCTCAGATGATGGAGTCTTGCCATCAGATCCTGATGGACCCCTCTGCTGATCCATGCAGGATAGATGGAGCGCTGCACTGCATTGGAGCTCTAGCTGAGCTCTTACTGAAGGTACACAGCGGCACATCTCTGGATGGAACTCTCAAAGTAGCTTTATCATATTATCAGCTTCAAGATTTGATTCATTTCTATATATATCATCCTACAGAAGCGGATGTACAGGGAGCAAATGGAGTTAATGCTTCAAAACTACATCTTCCCCTTGCTTAATTCTCCCTTGGGTTATCTGCGTGCCAGGGTGAGTGAACCTTTCAGCTTTCCTATGCAAAGCATTTTGAGAGTAAGCAATTATGATGGCTAATAAGAACTTAGGAAAAGTTTACATATTTTGCAACCAAGTCGCTATTGCAGCTGGGCGGGTGGGCAGACACTTTACCTTTCAATGCTTTCAGTTCAACAAGTTTAAGTGCTTGTCTCATCTTACATTTAAAGATTTTTTTGGCATTTTTGCCTTTTAATGGATAGCAGTACAGTGATGATAGCCTTTGATGCATGCATTTGAGAAGGCAAAGACATGCATCAAAGGGCCACAGGTAAGACTCAAACCCAGGCTGGCTGCATTTTGGCCATGTGGCATGATGTGTCACCTGCTCACCCACTGAGCCAAATCAGTGCAGGAGATAATATTTTATTATTTTTCTCACCCTATGACAGCTGGGATAGGCTCCATCCCAATTGTAACCCTGAAGTTGATAAGTGAAAGAAGAGGGAGGAAGGAAGGTAGTGAGTGACTAGAGCAGCCAGGAATTGAACCACAAACCTTCCAATTAGTAGATGACCTGCTCTACCCCTCTGAGCCACAGCCACCCCACACTGCGTGTGGTCAGCTACCAGGGTGGTCCATTTAGTCAATGTTTTAGTTTCCTCAGCACAGCAGGTATACTGCAGTTCACAGTGAGACATTTGGTGAGGATAAACAGTGACTGCAGTAGTAGACAATTGTAGTGGTGACTTCACATATTTCACTAGAGTGAAAAGTATGTGCTGCACAACCCTGTGACTCTCTCTTCTGTTCTGGTAGTCATGCTGGGTACTGCACTGCTTCAGCCCATTGCGTTTCCATGATGAGCTGGTACTGAGGAATGCTGTTGGAGTTGGTCAAACAGGATCTGATAGATGACAAAGAGATGCCTGTCAAGGTGGAGGCTGCCATTGCTTTGCAGACACTGGTCAGCAACCAAGAACAAGGTCTGTGGAGGACAACTGGTCCATTACTATGTTTAAAAGCTGAAATCTGTACCAGGTACTATTATTATTTCAGCTGAGCTGGCAAGATTTGACACTAAAAGTTTCTTTATTATTTTATTTATTGTTGATTGCTCTTTTTTTATTAATCATTTCTTATGAGACATTAAAAAAATCATGCCCATCAGTTTTGTGAAACTGAACATGATTGTTTGGGGGGATAGGGGTTTAAGACAAAAAAAGGGGTAAAATTGCTTGAAGACAACAAACAAAAGAAAAAAATCCTAGACTAAATGCATACATTTATGAAAATATCTTTGAGCAGATTATGAGGAAATAGTATTAAATGTTCATTGTATTAGCAGGACGTTATTTAATAATAATAATAATAATTCTTTACCATCAGTGGCCCTGACAGACCCTCATAGAATTTCAGCAAATATTACATTTATAAATAGTGACAAATAATGCCAAAGAAAAAAAAAAGGGTATTCTTCTCATTTGGAATTAGACTATTTATTATTGTTCCACTAGAAGGATTTGCAGATATTGTCTGAAAGTAAACACTAATGTAAATTATAAGTGCAGATATGATCATCTCCCAAGCACTGATTTAGTTGCACAGTGGGAGAAATAATTATTTGATCCCCTGCTGAATTTTTAGGTTTGCTCACTTCCAAAGAAACAGTCTCATTATTGTTATTTTAATTAAGATATAACTGTAAAAACACATTATGGAAGTTATAAATTGATTTGCATTTCAATGAGTGTAGTATTTAATCTTCTAAAACCCAGTCAGAATACTGGCTCCCACAGCCCACACAGCCAATCTATGGCTGTGTGCACATGTGGCGCATAGATTTCAATCAGTCAATTACAGATACTCCTGATTTCAGCTTGTTATGTATATAAAGCACACCTGTCCACACAGTAAATTTCCCCCATTCCAACCTCTCCAGCACGATGGGTAAGACCAAAGAGCTCTCAAATGATGTCAAAGATTGTAGGCCTGCACAAGGCTGGAATGGACTACAAGATCATTTGCAAGAAGCTTGATGAAAAGGTGACAGCTGTTGGTGTGATTATTCAGAAATGGAAGACACATAAGATGACCGTTAGTTGCCCTCAGTCTGGAACTACATGGTAAATGAACTGGTTCTTATTTAGCACTTTTATACAACACTTGTTCACTCATTCACACACATGCATACAGGCCCTTTTTTTCTACTCCTAAGAGCTTTCTATCTAACACACATATTCACACTCCAATGGATGCATTGCAGAGCAACTTGGAGTTCAGTATCCTGCCCAAGAATTTTGGCATGCAGACTGGAGCAGCAAGGGATAGAACTAGCCTTCAGATTAATACCTGCTCTGCCTCATGAGCTATAGCCACATCATGCAAAGCCTTGCCTCATGTGGTGAGGATTATCATGGCAAAGATGGTGGATCAGCCCAAATGTACCATAAAATCTCTCCATTAAAGTGAAACTGCCATGAAAATTAGAGACTGTTTATTTCTTTGGAAGTGACCAGACTTACAAATTCAGCAGGGGATCAAATAACTATTTCCCCCACTGTACTGTCTGTACTATTTCTGTACTGTATCTTTTGACTCAGCCCTCAGAAGGTTTCACTTAGACCTTACTCTTTTTTTCTTCATGAAGCCAAGCTGTACATCAGGCCTTTCATCCGGCCAGTCATGCAGGAGCTTCTGCATGTGGTCAGAGAGACAGAGAATGATGACCTGACAAATGTAATTCAGAAAATGATCTGCGAGTACAACCAGGAAGTGGCTATCATTGCGGTGGATATGACACAGAATCTGGTAGGAGGATAACACAGACTTATTTTATAGTTTCATCATGTGTCAAGGAAATATACATCTTACAGATGCCCTGTCTATGTTTCCACTTTACGAATGTTGTTCTAATTTAATCTAAGAAGCTAGCTTGTACATTTGTTCTCATTTAGAAGACTTTAAGGTAAGGGTAAGGCTATCCTTAGATTATTTTAGGTTTATATTAAGTCTAGCTGTGGGTTATGATTTGAGTAAAGATAGTTTGAGCATTGGGTTTAATGTTAAAGGCAAACTTAAGGTTAAAGAAAGGGTTAGGTGTAGGTTAGGGTTAAGGTAAGTGTCTACAAAATGAATGAAAGTCAATTAAATGTCCTTGGAAGTGATGGAAACACGTCTGTGTGTTTGGCAGGCGGAGATCTTCAGCAGAGTTCTTCAAAGTGAGGAGTATGAGGAGAATGAAGATAAGACTGTTATGGCTCTTGGCATCCTCAGCACAATTGACACCATCCTCACTGTCATGGAGGACCACAAGGAGGTCTAACACATACACATTACGCACAGCAGTCACTGAGTATTTGAACTTGTAACAGTGGTGAATGTGATATTTGTTGTCTCATTTCTTTTCATCTCTCAGATCACTCAACAGCTAGAGGGGATTTGCTTGCAGGTGATTGGACTGGTCTTGCAGAAACCCATCATAGGTATGGCAGGTGTGTGTGCACAGGCAGTCCACTAGGTGTTTTGGGGATGAGGTTCTCAGCTTTTGTGAAACATACTTTATATTTCTATAGCTCTTATGACCCATAACACTGGTATCAAAGAAAAACTGCTTAAATTTTCTACTAGATTTTATCTTTATCCAAAAGATTTTAAGGGGACAGTTTTAAAACTAGATTTCTGAGGTTACTGCTTTAGCAAGAGTCAAAAAATAATCCACATCAGATGTGTGAGTATTGCAGAACACTACGAGTGTGTGCAAAACAATAATCTTTGTACAGCAGGCAGCTAAGGCAGTTGTAGTCTAACAGAAAATCACATTGTATGTATGATTTTTAACTAATGAATTTACATTTTATTCTATGAAATAAGTATTTGATACTATAGAAAAACTGAACTTAATATTTGGTACAGAAACCTTTGTTTGCAGTTACAGAGGTCAGACGTTTCCTGTAGTTCTTGACCAAGTTTCCACACACTGTAGCACGATTTTGGCTCACCCCTACACACAGATCCTCTCCAGATCTTTCAGGTTTTGGGGCTGTCACTGAGTTTCACCTCGCGCCAAAGATTTTCTATTAGGTTCAGTTCTGGAGCCTGGCTAGGCCACTCCAGGACCTTGAAATGTTTCTTACTCCTTAGTTCCCCTGGCTGTGTTTCGGGTTATTGCCATGCTGGAAGACCCAGCCACAAACCATCTTGAGTGCTTACTTACTGCTTACTTACTTACTGAGGGAAGGAGGTTGTTGGCCATGATCTTGCAATACATGACCCCATCCATCCTCCCTTCAATAATGGTGCAGTCGTCCTGTCCCCTTTGCAAAAAAGCACCCCCAAAGTATGATGTTTCCACCCCCATGCTTCACGGTTGGGATGGGGTTTTTGAGGTTGTACTCATCTTCACTTCTTCTTCCTCCAAACACGGTGAAGTGGAGATGATACCAAAAAGCTCTATTTTGGTCTCATCTGACCACATGACCTTCTCCCATGCCTCCTCTGGGTCATCCAGATGGTCATTGGTGAACTTAAAACAAGCCTGAACATTTGCTGGCATGAGCAGGGGGGCCTTGCGTACCCTGCAGGACTGTAATCCATGACAGCATAGTGTGTTACTAAAGGTCATCTTTGAGACTGTGGTCCCAGCTCTCTTCAGGTCATTGACTAATGTAGTTCTGGGCTTATTTCTGACCTTTCTCAGAATCATTACCCTACAAGGTGAGATCTTGCATTGAGCCCCACACCAAGGAAGATTGACACTCATCTTGTGTTCTTTCCATTTTCTAATAATTGCGCCGAAAGTTGCTGCCTTCTCACCAAGCTGCTTCCCTATTGTCCTGTAGCCCATCCCAGCCTTGTGGAGGTCTACATTTTTGTCTCTGGTGTCCTTAGACAGCTCTTTGGTCTTGGCATGGTGGAGAGGTTGGAGTGTGATTGATTGTCTTTTATACAGGTAACGGGTTCAAGCAGATGCAATCAATACAAGTAATTAGTGCAGAATAGGAAGATTTCTTAAAGAAAAACTAACAGGTTTGTGAGAGCCAGAATTCTTGCCAGTTGGTAGGTGATCAAATACTTATTTCGTGCAATAAAATGCAAATTAATTATTTAAAAATCATACAATGTTATTTCCTGGATTTTTTTTAGATTCTCTCGGAGTTGAAGTGTACCTATGATTAAAAATTACAGACATCTCCATTCTTTGTAGGTGGGAAAACTTACAAAATTGGCAAATACTTGTTTTTCCCACTATAGGTACCAGTACTCTATGGTATGTCCCTGGTTAAAGGAAAGTAATGCCATAGACAGGTATAACTTTTTGGGAGGGTACATCTGCTACCTATTGCAGTTACATTTAGCTTTATTTCAGGTTGGAATTATGTTTAAAGTTTGCATGTTAACTACAAGTGGTGCTTAAACTGGCACTGAGATAACACTGTTTGGCTTTTCACCTTTCCATTAGCAGTGCTGGATTGTCTTTTCCGTGTATCTCAGTGAGGTGGGCAAGTATCATTATCATTCTTTAACTACTGCAGAATTCTACGAAGAGATCCTGTCGCTGGCATTTGGCCTTACCTGTCAGACCATCTCCTCCCAGATGTGGCAGCTTTTGGGTGTCCTGTATGAAGTCTTCCAGCATGACTGCTTTGATTACTTCACTGGTATGTCCTACACTCAGATCTGGTTTGGTCTCCACCAACTCTTGACTGTATCTGGCACTTTCCTGCTAGATCAGATCAGGGGTGCAAATAATTTGCATTTGAATGGTTTTATCCATTTATGCACAAATGCCCATACTTAATTTTCAGCATCCTTGTGTA
This sequence comes from Pterophyllum scalare, assembly GCA_024447675.2. Taxonomy (NCBI): domain Eukaryota; kingdom Metazoa; phylum Chordata; class Actinopteri; order Cichliformes; family Cichlidae; genus Pterophyllum; species Pterophyllum scalare. Next base: position 19,291 of record JAMQGT020008922.1, on the reverse strand, counting down.
ACATCCTAAAAAAATTTTAAAGATGTTTTTTGGGTTGTTTTTTTTTTGGCCTCTTGGCCTTTAGTTGATAGTGAGCAGTGAAGATAGCAGACAGGAAATTGGGAGAGATAGGGGAAGACATGCAGCAAAGATGTACATATCCATCCACCCACCCGGGGTGGCTGTAGCTCAGGAGGTAGAGCAGGTTGGTGGTTGTATAAAGCCCTTTGAGTGCTCATATTAGTGTAGAAAAGAGCTATGTAAGAATCAGTCTATTTACCCCCCTCCCATCCATTTTCTTCCACTTATTTGGGGCCAGGTTACATGGGCAACCATTTAAGCAGAGAAGCCCAGGCTTCCCTCTCCCCAGCCACCTCCTCCAACTAATGCCAGGGAACAATAAGGCATTCCATGGCTAGCTGAGAGAGATAATCTCTCCAGCATGACCTGGGCCACATCAGTGTAGCTCTTAAATCAAACAAAACACTTGTTGTTGTTGTTGTTGTTTTACACATCAGTGAATTGTTTAGAATCCAAATAGAGCTGCTTGATAATGGAAAAAAATCATAATGACTTTGTAAACACTGCATTTATTTCACTTAAAGAACAATGAATACCTTGAAATCTAGTGCATTTCTACAATCTCTTGAAAATAAATACTAAATCTAAAATAAAAAATAATATATATGAATAAAATATAAAGATATAAATAAATTTCAATATAAATAATAAATACATTATAATTTAAACACAAATAATAAATAAATAAAATGCTAATGCCACTTATCATGACTAATAATATTAGGAAGAAATTGGATGGTGTTTTAGACCAAATTAATATTTATAAACATTTAGATATCTAGCTAGCTTCATAAACTAAATTTCCCCATAGACTGGTTTGTTTTCTTACCTTGGTATTAAGGTCATATCTCCTGCCCAGCTTCTAGATATGTCTCCAGTCCCTGGTCATTTACTGCTGAGGTTCTGGTGGCACATGATTTTCCTGTTTTCTGGGACTTTTCATGTTGTCAGTCTTTATATACACTCTATATGGTAAATTGTTTTCTAGTCTGTGGGAAGCGGTGATAGACATAATATGCACCATGTTAAAGGTGAAGGTTGTAGACGTAGGTTCACAGCTGCTGTCAACTTGTGACTGGAGTGAGGATTAAGCTCTTCTGTGAATACACAGGGGTGGTATCACAGGGTGGTATAATTCTGACAAAATGGATGATAAAATTCTTGGTTATTGTTGGATAAAGCTTATACTAGAACACTGCTGGTGATATTAATTATGTTTGTGTCACAGATATGATGCCTCTTTTGCACAACTATGTTACTGTGGATACAGACATGCTTCTGTCCAATCCAAAGCACTTAGAGGTCATCTACAGCATGTGCAAAAAGGTATGGCTCCAAACCTCCAGTTATCCAAGTATTGTTGCTGCATTCTGACTAGTAAACTGTTTTGTTCTAGGTTTTGACCATGGATTCGGGTGAAGACGCTGAATGTCATGCAGCCAAACTGTTAGAGGTTATCATCCTTCAGTGCAAAGGCAGAGGTATTGACCAGGTCAGTTGCTGCTCTGTACAGAACTTTATTTTCCTGCACTCTACTTATCATACAGTCACAATGGTTGTTTTAAACATTCTGTAGCCATAATATTAAAGTGTTTCTAATTGTGTATATCTGACTTGATTGATTTTAAAGGAGATGCATATCTTTTGTTGTTTGTTTTTTTTCTTCCCACACTGCTCAAAAAAAATAAAAATAAAGGAACAATTTGAGAACATGTCAGATCTCAATGGGGAAAAATCTCTGGATCTCTGTACTGACCTGGGCTGGATAATGTGTTAGGAATGAAAGGATGGCACATTGTTTGATGGAAATGAAAATTATCAACCTACAGAAGGCTGAATTCAGACACCCTGAAAATCAAAGTGAAAAATGACATGGCATGCTAGTCCCTTTTGCCAAAATTTGATTCCAGCAACTCAAAATGGTACTCAGTAGTTTATATGGCCCCCACCTGCTTGTATGCATGCCTAAAAATGTCGGGGTATGCTCCTAATGAGACAATGGATGGTGTCCGGGGGTGTACCTGGACCAGGGCAACACTGAGCTCCTGGACAGTCTGAGGTGCAACCAAGGTGTACCAAATGGATCAAAACACAATGTTCCATTTGGATTTAAGGCAGCCAAGTGTGAGGGCCAATCAATGATATCAATTCCTTCATCCTCCAGGAAGTGCCGCCTTATTCTCACCACAAAGGCCAGGCTTTGTCATGCACCAGGAGGAACCCAGGACCAAGTGCACCAGCATAGGGTCTGACAGTGGCTCAGAGGATGTCATCCCGATATCACTGGCAGTGAGAGTGCTGTTGCCTAGCCTGTAGAGGTTGGCGTCCCTCCATGGATACGCCTCCCTAGCCCTTCTGGCAGTGACCCACCACCAAACCAGTCATGTTGAATGATGTTAGAGGCAGCATAACATTCTCTGCAGCTTCTCCAAACGCTGTCATGTCTGTCACATGAGCTAAGGGTGAGCCTGTTCTCATCTGTGAAAAGTACAGGGAGCCAGTGTTGGGGTTGCCAATTCTGGTATTCAATAACAAATGCCAAACGGGTTCCAGAGTGCTGGTCAGTAGAGGACATTGGACTCTCAGCCCACCCTCAGGAAGTCTGTTTCTGATTGTTTGGCCAGAGACATTCACAGTGACCTACTTGAGGTAATTTTGAAGAGTTATGGCAGCACTCATGCTGTTCCTCCTTGCATGAAGGAGCAGATAAAGCTCCTGCTGATGGGTTAGGGATCTTTCACTGTCTATTTCTCCTATATCACATTTCCACTGAGAAGGTGCCAGTGTTCATGCCAGTTCTGGTGCTGGTTCCCAGGAACCAGTGAACCTTTTAAAAATGGACCTGCATTTCCACTGCTTTCGAGCTGATCCTTTATGTTTGTGGCCATGGGTGGTCCCTCATTCCATAAAGGAAGCCAAAGAGTGCAAAAATAGCAGAGCCACACCCTTCTAGAGCAAAGGAAGATGTCTCACATTCCTTTGTTCTAGACCAGCTAGTTTATGGTCTTCAATGAGCAGAAGGGTGTGGTCTAGAACAAGGGAACGTGTGACACATTCCTTTGGTCTAGACCAGCTAGTTTATGGTTTATTGTTGGCCGAGAAAGTTTGCAGTGGCTGAATTGCTGAACGGTTCAAGAACTTGGCCCTGGCACCAGCACTGGAAAGGGCCACAAGAGTAACTGCTCTTGAGACTGTGCTGGGAGACACAGCCCTTCTGGCAGTGACACATATTGATGTGCCATCCTGGAGCAATTGGACTACCTGTGCAACCTTTGTAGGGTACAGGTATTGATTTGTGCTACGAGTAGTGACACTGAGCCAAATTCAAAATTAAAAAAAAAAAAAAAACAGACAGAAAAGATGAGGGGAAAAAAATGTCAGTGTGCTCCACATGTAAAATCATTCCTGTTTTGGGGGGTTGTCTCATTGTTGCCCTTCTAGTTCACCTGTCCTTAATCAGTTTCAGCTGTTTTGGTGTTAATGAAATTAACAACTCCCTCTCTTCTGCTTAACTGACCAGATCAATATCCGAGAGGTTTAATTGACTTGATACTATACTCTGATTAAGAAGTGTTCTTTTAATTTCTTTTGAGCAAATGAGTATAAACTGATACTCTGCCGATGTTGCAAGTTTTCCCACCTACAAAGAGTGGAGAGGTCTGTAATTTTTATCGTAGGTACACTTCAACTGTGAGAGACAGAATCTAAAAAAAGATTCAGAAAACCACATTGTATGATTTTTAAATAATTAATTTACATTTTATTGCATGAAATAAGTATTTGGTATAATAGAAAAACAGAACGTAATATTTGGTACAGAAACCTTTGTTTGCAGTTACAGAGGTCAGATGGTTCCTGTAGTTCCTGACCAAGTTTGCACACACTGCAGCAGGATTTTGACCCACTCCTCCATACAGCTCTTCTCCAGATCTCTCAGGTTTTGGGGCTGTTGCTGAGTTTCAGCTCCCTCCAAAGATTTTCCATTGGGTTCAGGTCTGCAGCCTGGCTAGGCTACTCCAGGACCTTGAAGTGCTTCTTACGGAGCCCCTCCTTAGTTCCCCTGGCTGTGTTTTGGGTCATTGTCATGCTGGAAGACCCAGACATGAACCATCTTCAATGCTCTTCACTGAGGGAAGGAGGTTGTTGGCCACAAAATTCGCGTGACCCTGTCCATCCTCCCTTCAATACAGCGCAGTCGTCCTGTCCCCTTTGCAGAAAAGCACCCCCAAAGTGCAATGTTTCCACCCCTGTGCTTCACGGTTGGGATGGGGTTCTTGGTGTTGTACGCATCCTTCTTCCTCCAAACACAGCAAGTGGCGTTAATACCAAAAGCTCTATTTTGGTCTCATCTGACCACATGACCTCCCATGCCTCCTCTGGGTCATCCAGATGGTCACTGGTGAACTTCAAACAGGCCTGGACATTTGTTGGCAGGTTGTTTTGTAATTGTACAATGTAATCCATGATGGCATAGTTTGTTACTAACAGTCATCTTTGAGACTGTGGTCCCAGCTCTCTTCAGGTTATTAACCCCCCCATGTAGTTCTGGGCTAATTCCTGACCTTTAATTTCATGAAATAGAATGCAAATTGATTATTTAAAAATCATACAATGAAATTTTATGATTTAAAAAATTTTTTATTTATTTATTTATTTTTTTAGATTCTGTCTCTAAAAGTTGACGTTTACCTACGATAAAAATTACAAACCTCTCCATTCTTTGTAGGTGGGAAAACCTGTAAGATCAGCAGTGTATCAAATGCTTATTTTCCCCCCACTGTCTATATGTTTATGATGTTAGGTGTTATTGTAACTATGCCTGCAGCTGGAAAGCCAGGGTAATTTCTGGGAGCAGGTTTGAGTATGTTGATGTTCACGTTTTGGATAAACAGTGAAATAAATTCTTGCTGCGTTTTTCTTTCTGCAGTGCATCCATCTGTTTGTGGAGGCAGTGCTGGAGCGTTTGATGCGGGGGGTGAAATCCAGTGAGCTAAGGACAATGTGTCTCTCCAGGTTGCCATTGCTGCTCTGTACTACAACCCAGCTCTGCTCATCCACACTATGGACAACATGCACTTTCCACATAACCTGCAGCCCATAACCACACACTTCATCAATCAGTGGATGAATGACACAGAGTTCTTCCTGGGGTAAGTGAAGGTTGTTTATTGCTTATATCTAGTTAGGGTAGGGAAATTCTGGATACATGTTCTCTCATGATTTTAAATAAGTGAATACTGCAAAAACATTTTTTGATTCCATGTTTTATCACAGATTTACCTGTACGATTGTGACCTCTATGATGGGGAAAAAAAGACACATTTCTGTTTTACTAAGCAGCAAACTTATATGAGCTGCTTAGAACATGTATTTGAGGGCAGCACAGTGGTGTGGTGGTTAGCCTCACAGTTAGAATAACTGCTCGAAGGCCTGGGTTCGATTCCACCTTGGCCTGGGCCTCTCCTCTCTCTCTCGCTGTGTGGGGTTTGCATGTTCTCCCCCGTGTCTGCATGGGTTTTCTCCGGGTACTCCGGTTTCCTCCCACAAAGACATGTCCAAAGACATGCACTTACTGGGGTTAGGTTAATTGGCCACTCTAATTGCCATAGGTGTGAATATGAGTTGAAGTGGTTTGCTCTCTGTGTGTTGTGTCTGCAACAGGCTGGCGACATGTACAGGGTGTACCCTGCCTCTCTCTCCCCCATGACCCTAAACAGGATAAGTGGAAGGGAATGGATGATGGATGCTGTATTTGACAAATAGATCTTAACTTATTATAATATATGTATCTGCTTGTAAATTACAGCTTTACATAAAAACCGGAAAGAGAGTTCAAACAATTCAAAACCACACTTTTCATTACCTCTAAAACTACTGATTATCAAGTATTAGCTCATTTGTTTAATGTGTACAGAAAATGAATGGTAAAAATGCTATTTTTAGATTTTAATGGTGTATACCAGGGTTCTAGCCAGAAAAAGATTTCAGCCCTGCACGTTTGTGGTTTTATATGTAGTGTTCTGTGATAAAGTTTGGTCCTGACGGGTCATCGTAAGGGACCTGAATCTGATTTGATCATGTGACTCGATGACAATAGGGAGTGTGGATCCCTTTAGTCTGTTTTACAATGCTCTAAAAAATAATGTGCATGTTTATCTGCAGCTATTGTTAATAAACTTTCCTTAAGTAATGCATCAGTGAGTCTGTGAAGACAAGAAACAAGACAAGCTGCCCTTTTTCCTTTGCTTCCCCCTCGGTTTCACACTGGTCGCCGTTTTGCCCTGCAAAATTAAGCGTGAACAGGACTGTTGTGAGATCGTGAGATTGTGAAGTAAACTGGCTGTGCCCGGTGGTAGATTGTAAATTGTGGTGAAATAATATTATAGTGCTGGGATCTAGCCAGAGGAAAGAAAAATCAGTCTGGTATCAGCAACGGGGTGACATGTGCAGGGTGTGTGCCTGCTTCCTAATTGCAGTGATAGAACAGTTATGATAGTGAACCCGGTGAAATTTTCAGCCTGGTGCACGATGACCTCAGCGTGGCACAGCAGGCAATCAACTGCTGGCTAGAACCCTGCATACTCACTACCCTTGCCAACATGCTGACTGTAAATAAAAGATGAATGTAGCAACTTCGACCATTTTGTTAATTTTTTTTTGTTTTTAACCCTTTAACACTGACAGTGTCTCAGACACAGTGTATTTCAAATGTCTGTTTATGGAGTTTTGACAACGATTACCATAATAACCCTGTGTTGGGTGTGAAGCACAGTTTCTCAGCTTTCAAAAAGCATTTGAATTTTTCCAATAGGACAAACTGTGTAATTACAGTATGTGTCAGCGGTAATTGTTAAGGGGTTTAATGGAAAAATATAAAACTCACATAAAGTTGTCATCAAACAAGAAAGTGGCAATAGAGGGGAAAATCTATTTTTGTACTAGCCTACAAATAATTTTTTTCTATATGTAAATTCAAGTATTTCAACACAAGGGTCCATAGAGACTTGACTTTTGGAGCCAACCTTTTGTGGACTATAGAGGAAGTGAAGGTTGAGCTTTATTTCTAAGCCTAAAAGGCTGGTGTTTGCTCCAGCAAAAGGTAATGATATACCAGCACATTTAATCTTGCAAGATATGCTTCTCATTAGTGAGGGCCTTTCCAAACTCTGTGCTCTATGACAGCTTCTGCCTATTGTGTACAGAAGTAATGAGCAGTTAGACAAAGAAGTCATTTATGTGTAGTTCAGCCCTATACCAGAAAGATTTTTTACCATTTTGCCCACAAATTTTAAAAATGAGATGCAGCAGTGTTTATCAGGAAACTTTAGATATGTTTGTTGCTGTTTGTCGGAACTTTGCCCCCCCCCCTTGCTTATTTCTGATTATTTATTAGCTTTTTTCAGTTTAGCCCGATTCATGTATCAGTGATCTCTTTTTCACCTTTTTAAAGTATAGGTTGCTATCTAATTTGTGTGAATACATATTTTTTTGCTCCTTAAAAAAGCCTTTATTGTCAGAAACTGTCCTCCCTCCTGTCTGATCCACTCTACAGACTTCATGACCGTAAGATGTGCATCATTGGACTGAGTGTTCTAATTGAGCTTCCTAACCGGCCAGCAGTGCTGGATGCAGTTGCTGCCCAGATTGTCCCCTCCATTCTGCTCCTTTTCCTGGGCCTCAAACACCTTAATGCTTCCCGCCTAATCAACAAACCAGAGCTGCTTACCCGTGCAGAGGCTCATGACGAAGACCAGAACGGTGAGATCAGAGAGAAGAGTGTGGTTAGGGTGTATAGACGCAGAGAAACTATTGCAAAATGAATGTAGAGTCTGTAGTGCAAAGAGTCTGAGATTTTGCTTTTTTTGTCTGCATCAAATTAGCCACTATTCACCAGTGCTGAGTTTAACTTAGCTGCATCATATTTTCTTTCTCACTCGCTCTATGTTGTCTTAAGTTAAACATAAAGGAATTAGAGCCTTAAACCTTGGCTACTTCTGTGGGGCTCACTCATAAATTATACTGGTATTATAGTTGTGATTAAGACTGGCACTCTGGTAGTTGAATACATTAATTTCAGTGCTAGTTTGAGGAAATATTTACTCTTAATAGAAAAGTTTACATTTTTCTACAGGTGAAAAGCTGTGTGTGCAGAGGGATAGAGGGAGGGAGGAGAGGGATAGAAAACAACAATTCAACATTCAAGTTCAACATTTTCTGATCTTCAACAGCCATCACAACTGAATCAGTATTTATGTTAGGGCATCTGCTTATTTCCCCCTCTTAACATAATGATATAATGGAGTTTAAAACCTTCCTCCTGAGAACCTTTCAACACTCACACCCTAATCATCAACCATCTATACCAAAAATGGACAAAATAAAGCAAAACAAAGCAAAAAGCAACAACTTATAGCACTCGTAACTCATTTGTCTCTCACTCACACGCACACAAATTCTCTGTATCTCACACAAACTTAGATTCACGCTCACACACACACACAGCAACACTGTGACACACAAACACCGCAATGCTCAAAGAGACACACACTCACACACACTCCAGTTGCTAAACATTACAACCATTTTTCCTTTTTCTCTTTCTCTCTGTGTCCTCTCTGAGCCACCCACACACACACAGATGCACACGGACAGACACACACACAGAGACAGATAGTAACAGACACGTTTCCTTTTCCTATGTGATTCAACTTTTTTTTTTTTTTTTAGTTTTCCCAGATTCCTGACCTTTGTTTTCAAATGCATAATTTAACCCAAGAATTTGTCTAAGCTTTTGCTTTATCTAATAAATTGCCTGGAGACGTCTCCCCCTTTTTTTGTTTCCATTTACTACAAGCTTGATATTTGTCCTCTGGACTTTATACATCCTTAATTTTGTTTTACCAGTTTCTTTGAGGAGTTCATCTTCTTTTTATTTACTGCAGTATCAGCCCACTTGTTCCCACACACAAACGCCGCACACGCACACACACACACACACACACACACACACGCACACACACACACACACACACACACAATGTGTCTCACTCATACAAACTCCGCTCAGTTACAGACGCACACACGCACACCAGTTGTTTTCTTTTACATACTCACCCGGGCTCAGATACATACACACACACACACCTCTGTGTCTCTAGCACACACTCAGCGCAGCCGCAGACACACACACATAGCCATGCTCAGAATGGCTCAGAATGACACACACACTTAGCATTCCAGCTCTCAAAGGTCTCCTCATCTATACTTTTAGTTGCAACTTTTACTAAAAAGTTACACCAATTTATTAGTCTCTATTCTCTTCATACAACACTTTTATAGCAATTTTTTCTGCCAACGTATACCATGAACGATCGCCCGAAATATTGGTTATATTCAATTTTATCTAACAACAGCCAAGAGTCTATCAAAAAAGTATGTTATTATTTAAAACTTTTACCGATAAATGTGCCACCGGCCAGGCTCGTCCACAACATAAGCTTGTTATGGTCAGTTAGTGGTTACAAATACGCCACCACCCCGGGCGCACTTGTCCCTTCGTGGTCACCATCTGACAGGTAATCAGGTTTTTTGTGAAAAAAGACACTTGAAACGCTTTAATTAAAAAATAAGATATTTAATATATTAAAGAATCAAAAAATACACATGCGCATGTGGGGGCCCAGAGTAAGAGTGTGCACTCTCCCCCTCTAAGGCCATGTTCCTGTCTAACCATAACATCTTTATACTGCCACTTATCCATATGTAAACAATCTGGGCGCTGTGAGTCTGGCCTTCTCTTCGGTCCTGTCCAAGCTGGTTTTGCATGACCCAGATTCCTCTCATCTGCAGTGGGGTCATAAAGCACATCTTCTTCCTAACATTTTAATTAGTCATTTAGCAATCTTGTCCAGATTAATAACAGAACATGGTGACGTTGGTGGTGTTTTAACTGTACGTTCTGTGGCCGTATCCTCCAAAATAAGATGACAGAGAAGTTGGTCTAGCATTTTCTATCTGTTGTTCTCAGTCTAGTGTATTATTTAATTGTTTATTATTTGGTTGATCCACTGTTTATTAACTTACTTACTGGAGTTTACTTTTAAACATTTGTCCTTTATTCATTGAGTAAAAAATAATCCCTAACATACTCAATATTAATAATTTTTCCATTTAGATTGTTTAACCACCATGAAGCTCAAGATCTAATAAAAAAAGAAAATCACGATTGTCAGGAAACACACAAAAAAACCCATCTATTTCATAGTTGTCAGTTTATTGAGAGAGTTCAACAACTATAAATGCCTTCCCTTTACACGTTACAAAAGTGTCTTGTGCTGAGAACCACTGCCTCAACCCAAATAAACTGCAAACTGAAAATATTTCTTTAAAAATCCCAATACCGTATTCTAAATGGCTATATTATTTTGTTTATGTTAGAGGAAATTCCAAGTGATGAAGATGAGATGAATGAGAATGGTAACTCCATGCAGCAGCAGTCAAGCATGTCAGCAGGCCAAGGAGGCGAGGATGATGATGACGATGAAGATGACTACTGGGATGATGATGGTTTTGAGGGAACGCCTCTGGAGGAGTACAGCACGCCTCTGGACTATGACAATGGAGAGGACGAGTATCAGTTCTTCACGTCCGCCCTGCTGAGTAGGTTATCATTTAAATATCAGTCAGAAATTGACACAGGACCTCTTTATTGTATTTTTCTGGGACACTGGCAGCAGGATGGTTCTTCTGTGGATCAGGCTTTTTCAGTTGCAACCTTTGAGATCTGGGAAGTTTGGAGGCATGGTCAACAGCGTGGGTTCTTTCTCAAACCACTGATTTTGTGATGCTGTTGAAGAATGTTGTTGCCATGGACGTGTGAGAGTTTTGTGTTTATTTTTCTTACAAAATTAACATTTTTTCAATTTAGCTTCACTGTTGTTCCCCTGGTCATCCACACTCTACCTGCAGTGACTGTGCCCCACCAGAGGGGGCCACACCACAGTTTGACAACTACTGCCTTTCTTTTTATTATCTAATTTTATTCTTTACATAAACATTTTTCATTCACTTTTACAAGACAATTACAAGACATTATTCTAACCTTCAGAAACTTGATTGGATACAGTAAAATTAAAATGATATAATGTTGCATACCAAAACAGTCTAATGGTGATCAGTAAATTGGCCCACTGTCTATAAATAATTTTTCCCACAGGGCTCAGTAACATAAACAGTATAAAATATGATATTGAGGAAATTATTATTAAATACATACATTTTTTTATAAAGCAATGTAACCTAATAATTCAATCCAGGGAATCGAGACGTGGCCATGTAGAAATGCACAGCACACTTGGGTCAGTAAGCTTAATCCACAATATGATAAGACAGAAAATGTTTACTAAATCGGTGTTCGATAAACAGAATTTTCTTCAAATAGATTTCCCACTGTAAAAAAAAAAAAAAAAATCTAACCAGACTTAATGTAGACTCGCTAATGGTTTTAGCATCACCTAATCTGCATGACACCACCCTCACACTAAAGCTATTATCCTGTGTGTGTGTGTGTGTGTTAGGGGTTCAGAGTTCTGATCCACCCTGGTACCAGTGTTTGACTGCTGCGCTCAGTGATGACCAGAAGAAACAGCTTCAGGAGATCTACAGCATCTCACAGCAGAGGAGGAGCAGTGCAGCTAAAGACCAATGGTGAGCGACAACACTAGGAAAGGGAGAGGTGATAGAAAAATAAAGGATGTTACAGAAAACAATATTAGACTTCTTTAAATGGTAACATTGCACCAAAGGGTTGTTCTGTCCTAGTCTTCATAGTTTGAAGTGAAGATTTTCAAATTTCTAGCGCACACTTTGCCACACACATCAGGATGTGCGGACATCAATGCATTATTTTGTCTAAAGCCTATGACAGATTTGACAACTTTAGTCTTCCTACTGATCCTTCTTCTAGATAAGGGGGAAAAAAATACACACTCAAGCAGAAATACCCTTGTAAAGAAAACAAATTTGAAACTTTGTGTTTTGATCTTGTGTTTTCAGAGTGCTGAAGAGAGAACTGAGATGTAGAATCAGGAGGGGATCAAAGAAGAGAAAAGCTGGTCTGAGCTGAAGTTTACTTCAGTCCAATCTGAACAATGTCTGCTGACATCAGACCATATCTGAACAGATCCTACCAAAACCTGTTCCCAGGGTTACATTTGAACTGGATGGAGTAGCAGGTGCTGGGTTGGAATCACAACAGTTGGTGACTTGCTGTACTGCTCAATATTTTCGACTGGAATATTACATTCACAGGGACAGAGCCACTGGCCTGTGAGAGCCCCGTGGGTGTGCGTTTGTGACTGTGTGTGTCTCTGTATACGTGAGGACAAGGTGTGCATTATAAATATAAAGGTTCTTGACCAGCACAATACACGTTTTTTGTACAGTGCAGTCCTTTAATTTGTGACTAAGTAATTGTGTTTGTCTCTAAGAGAAACTTTAAAAAATAAAAATGCATCAGTGTGTTTTTATACATACTTCTTGTGCCCCCCCCCCCCGAAGCTTAACGCTTTTAATTATCTCATGAAGTAAGGGCCTAAATGGAACAACTAGAGTCCCTTTTATGTCTGGGTGCCTTGTATATAGATGGAATATATAGATGTATAGATGGAAAGAATGTCAAAGGCCTTTGACTGTAATGTTACACATGCGATGCGAGAGGAGGAGATTTCAGGAGATGCCGTTTTTGGCCGTGTTTGGATTTGTCTTTTTAAGGTTTTTAGGAATCGATTTAAAAACATCCTAAATGTTCATGTAACATTTTTCTGAGTTGTTTCATTTTTCTGTACTTTCTTTACTCCTTACCTTTTACCAAACATAATTTTTGGTGTTTTGGCACATGACCTGCTGAACTAAGTACAGTTAGTACAGCGAAAAAGAGTATAAGCCTTTGTAATTGCCAGGATTTTTGAATTGATTAATCATTAAATGTGATTTTAAAAACTTGTGTCAATGCATAAAAAAACCCTCTGACTTTTTATTAGCAACAACAACCACCTCCATGTTTCCTGTAGAATTCTGGAACATGCCTGTCTACAAAAATGTTTAAACAATATTTTTGGGATGTAAAACATTCTGTTTTGTTTCAGTGTTTTAGTTGTCAGTCAGGTACTATATGCATAAACACACATTCTAGCAAGTTGTAGAGTGTTTTTTTTTTTTTTTTTTGCTGTTTTCTTTGGGTTCTTTTCACCTCTTTTAGGATTACACATTGTACTTATGATCTTTGCAGAACAGTCAGTCTTTAAAATGAGTAGTCCTGAATTTACTCACTTTGTGTTTTAGTAGATTGATAAACAAAAGGTCTTTTGCATAGATTGTATAATTATTTCATTTATAAAGTGCCAATTCAGAACAACTGTCTCAAGGTGCTTTATATTGTAAGGTAAAGACCATACAATATTATCTCCCTGCCAATGCCAAGCAAGCAGTTGGTGCTGCTGAGAGGAGAGGCCTCCAGCGAAACCAGGCGCTCAGGGAGGGGTAGCCAACTTCCTCAACTGGTTGAAGGGTTTAGGACAGCAAACGGTACAAATCACAATTGAGGAGCGAGTGAAAAGGAGAAGTGCTCCATACAGTCATGGGAAGTCAGACACCGGAATGAGACTCAAATGATCCAGATTCAAGTTCACATGTTCCTATCTGTTAATTCTTTCCCACATAAAGGCAATATTTGACAACATCTCGAATAGGCATCCAAGGGGAAAAGAGAAGGTTGAGGCCTTAATTTAAAAGTAAGTAGGGTGTCTCTCTTCCAAATCCAAAATTTTTTTCTTTTAATTTTCCTGGGGTCAAAAATGTGGTTTAAAAAAAGGGGCTCTTTTCTGGTTTTGAGAAAATCATCTTCCTAAAATTACTATGGAGTTTAATGGAGGAATTGGAAGGAACTCCCTGTACTTGAGTCCTCACAGTTTAAAAAGTTTACACCTGTCAGGGGTGAAAGACACATCATTTAAAAGTAGAGGAGCGGCTCTACATTTTGATGATAAAGTGATGAATAATGGCCGTAGAGTGAATATTGTGGACACAGCGGCGGTTTAAGGAGAAAAATGTCATGAAAAATTTGAAGTCTCCCACTCTAGCCAATGGAATACACACCCATTATAAATTTTGCAAAGCTTGTAAAAGTGCATCAAACTTAAACTGGAACTGAAGAAAAACTAAAAGATATTGAAAAGATAAATACAAGATTAACAGTTTAATGTCTTGACTTTGTTTTAAAGTTTGAATGATGTCTGTAGCTGAAAGTATGTGGAAGTAGTTATAGTTGAAAGAGGAGGAGGTTGAAAGAGGATTTGAACACTCTCCCTGTTCAAATGAATGGGAAAAAATATTAGGAAATCCTTAATAATTTGGTAATTATAATAGTTATTAATGAGAAAAATACATCTCCTGAAGAAGAGTAATCAAATGGTGTTTTAATGGTTTTTCTACAGTGAACAGTGTAGAAGCAGTTAGCCAGTGAAAATGTATAGAAGAGATAATAACTAGATGAAGCATTTCCTGAAGAAAATGCACGGTGAATGATGGCAGCTGAAGGCTTTGAGCTGAATTGCTGTCATTGCTGAAATATTTGGGAATCTTGTTGAAAATGTTGAAATACGCTGAAGGATTCTCCTAAACATGAAGGAGAATGAAACTGAAGAAAATTGTGGAAAGAATGAATATAATAAATTAGAATGTCAAAAGATTTAAAGTTGAAAACTAAATGAAAAAATTTTAAAATGTACATTCGAACAGGATTTAAACCTGCACTGCCTGCTTCTTGCCTCACCACATACATGGTCACCTGCTCTTCCACTGAGCCACCTTGGGTCCCACAACTACTCAGGTTTGCACCACATACATGTTGAAGAGAGATCTGCCAATCAGAACTCTCCAAAATCCACCAATTGAAAACAGCTGCCAGGCACATCGCCTACCTGCTGAAGTGCATGCACTCTGTGGGCAGATCTGTTAAATTTGCCTGGGTGCCTAATCTCACCCACATTTGTCATGAAGCGTTTTTTTTGTTTGTTTGTTTGTATTTGTTTGTTTGTTTGGGTGTTTTTAATTTTTTTTTTTTTACATATGTCAGTGTCTTAAAACAAAGAAGATACTGTTCCAACTGTCCAGATTTGTACGCTTGTAACAATAATGAGTAGGCTACACTGACTTACCGTGTCAGCGTGCATTCAGGTAATTTGGGCAGGCTCTCATCAGCAGTTGTGACCTGATAGTCTGTCAGTTATGGTCATTTGTGAATGAAGCTACAAAACAGAAATGGTCCAGAAAAGGACCTGTCCCTCTGGGGCAGAGAGGAGGAAGGAGAAGATTAGAGAAAAAAGACAAAGGTATGTTTCCATCTGCAATTAAAAAAAAATTTTTTGTAACCAACTCCATCTCTCTGAAAAAACAAGCTGTCAGCCTGTGTCACCGTCCTCAGTGTGTTTCTAGATAATATAGACTTTGCTTGGAGATTAGTGTCATGGTCCTTGGTTTATGACCCAGCATTTTTAGTTTTAGGCTTTCGTTTTTCTATTTATGTTGTTAATGTTACTATCTAATTCCCAGTGTCTTGTGTTTTTGCAGTTTAGATTTTTTGTCTGGTAATTCTCGGTCGGTTTTATTGTTTATATCCTTAGGCTTCTTAGTTTAGTTTTCTGAGTTCTGTTATGTGTTTACTTTCAATTCAATTCTGTTTCAGTTCTCAGGCTTCCTGTGTTCCTGTTTCTGTTTGGTGTTTTATTGTTTCTAGTTTATTCTCATGTTAAGTGGATTTAGTGGTCTCTGTTCCTTGTGCTGTAGTTTAAGTCCTCCTCTTGTGTCTAGTTACCTGTTAAGATCTTGTAACAGGGTAATAACATATTTCCTGCACTTCTCGTAGCAATGGGCCCAATTGCTGACCAGTTGTGTTCAATATTATTCTATTGATTTTCAGCAATTCTGTATACCAAATAATTTGTATTTACATATTACAAATGGCTTATTGAATTGAATTGAATTGAATTGAATTGAATATATGTTTTTCAGTGGGCTTACATACATGAGATTGAAACAGAGGCATTCTATTCTCTATTCTCTTACTGGTCTGTAATTAGGTGCATAAATCACATATTTCCTAAAAAGCCTATGCCCTCTAGATTGGATATGACATGCATTGATACTTGTTCCACCTTCCTCAAAGTTATGGATGTAATGGTCGGTTACGGCCAGGTGAAGGTGCATTGAATGTAGGTGTATAGAATAGGTGGGGGAGAAGAATTAAAATAGTTCAAGTTGTCTCACATCTTGGCTGTTGTGTCCCTGAATACAAAAGACTAGTATAGAGGAACAATATAATGAACATGACATAGTTTTACAATGTGTATCATACTGAAATACAGCTTTATATCCATGAAGCCAGATAACACACATCAATTAGCTAAACTGCAGGAATGTCTTAAAGGCATAAAGGCCTGGATGACCTCTAATTTCCTGCTTCTAAATTCAGATAAAACTAAAGTTCTGAAGTTTGTACTCAGCCCCACAAATCTTAGAAACATGGTGTCAAACCAGATACTTAATCTGGATAGCATTACCTTGGCCTCCAGTAACACAGTGGGAAATCCTGGAGTCATTTTTGACCAGGATATGTCCTTCAATGCACATATTAAACAAATATGTAGGTCTGCTTTCTTGCATTTTTTTTGGGGTGACTGTGGCTCATGCGGTACAGTAGAACAGGTCACCTACTTGGAAGGTTGGTGGCTCGATTCCTGGCTGCTCTGGGTTGCGTGCCAAAGTATGTTTGGGTAAGATACTGAACCCCAAGTTGCTCTCCAATTGCAAGCGTTGGAGTATGAATGTGAATGTGAGACAGTAAAAGCACTTAGCTTAGATTCATATGGAAATGATTGTATGAATGGGGTGTGAATGGGTGAATGCAAAACGCGTTGTATAAGCACTTTGAGTGCTCATTTAGAGAAGAAAAGTGCTATATAAGAACTAGTCCATTTGCACTTGCACAATATTTCTAAAATTAGAAACATCCTGTCTCAGACTAATGCTGAAAAGCTAATTCATCCATTTATTAATTCTAGGCTGGACTATTGCAATTAGGTTGTCCTAAAAGCTCCCTGAAAAGCCTTCAGCTGATCCAAAATGCTGCTGCTAGAATACTTACAGGAAATAGAAAGAGAGAGCATATTTTTCCCATACTGGCGTCTCTTCATTGGCTCCCTGTTAAATCCAGAATTGAATTTAAAATTCTTCTCCTCACATACAAGGTCTTGAATAATCAGGCCCCATCTTATTTCAAAGACCTTATTGTACCATATCACCCAAATAGAGCACTGCTGGCTTACTTGTGGTTCCTAGCACACTTAAAGAGTAGAATGGGAGGCAGAGCCTTGAGCTTTCAGGCCCCTCTTCTGTGGAACCAGCTCCCAGCTTGGATTCAGGAGACAGACACCCTCTCTATTTTTAAGATTAGGCTGATTGCTGGGTTTTCTCTGTAATTATAAAGTGCCTTGAGGTGACTGTTTGTTGTGATTTGGTGCTGTATATAAAAAAAAAATTGAATTGAAAAAAAAACTTTTTTCATTGGGCTTATGTACATGTTAGGAAAATTTATAAAATTATTAATCTTTTATGTTTCTTATTTGTATTTCTAGCTTTGATATGACATAGCATATTGATTAAGAGAAATGTATTTCTCTGCTTGTGATTAAGTATTGAATAAAAATCAATTAAGGTAATGTTAAAATAAGAAGAAAACTGAATTAAGTCTATCATTACACTGTTTATTTGTTCTGTGTTTGTAATTCTTGGATGAGTGTTCTGTTAACTGTAATTTCCCCATTGTGGGGCTAATAAAGGTATTCATTCATTCATTCATCATTGTGTTGAAATTTCCGTGCTCCTGTTTGTATGAAAAGAGGAAGTGTCTGCCAGAAAAGGGAAGTACACAGAGGCCTTGGCAGAGTGAAGAAAGGAACCAGTACCTAGTGAAGACATCGGTTGTTTAGAAATGTGATGCTTGCTTAAAATTAAGTGTTTTGATAACAACTAAGAGTGAAAAACATTTATTAATCCAGCGTTCATGATAGATAGCACCTTTGTGGAGCTTCCTCATTTCTAACCTATTATTGTCTGTTTGGGTTCTTGTGTAATGTCAAGTAGACATTTTCTTGTGTTTAAAACATGGACAGTGAGACTGCCTCACTGAGCACTTCTCCTAAGCAACCTTGATGTTGTTTACCTGTAACTGCACCGGCTTGCAAGTCTTTAATAAACATTACATTGCATTCAGGTCATCCCACTCCTGGTCTTTAATAAAGAAAACTAAAATTTTCCTTACAGTTGGTGCCGAAACCCAGAATCTCTGTTGACATCTCCTGTTTCCTCCTCTGGACCATCACTACTAGGGGCAGAAAAGACCTCTGCCCGAGAACCATAACGTCCCTGTTTGGCAGAACTTTTGGAGGCCAGTGAATGCTGGGGAGGTGGCATGGAGGTGGTATAAGTATATAATAATAATAATAATAATAATAAAAGTAAGGTCCTGCTTATTGTGCACATTAAAGAGCAAGTAAGGGACCAAAGGTTTGTATGGGGTATCCCTGTCATCTGTTTAAAGCTGAGTGCTGTGAATCAAATGTGTCTCTCATTTTTCCTGCTAAACCTCACGGTGGTAACTGAGGGATAAAGATCACACAGGCTGTGACACACCTCCATTCAAAATAATTGGTGACTCTAAGTTAATGATAACATGAGACCCTGGAAAACAGTGTAGGGAATCTTAAATGTCCCAAAGGGCGAAAAGCCACGAGAAACTAAAAGTAAAACAAAAACAAACCAGCAGCTGGAGGAAAACACTGCAAATCTGGATGAAAAATGTCGGGGAGATGGTGACTGGCCACCACCTCCTCCTCCTTCTACTCCACCAAAGATGTCACATAAAGTAGTGAAAATAAAAATATATAAAATGATAATGATATATACTAAAGGAATGTAACATACATTTAAAAGTGTATGTAGCTGAATTTGTCCTTATATTTGCTGCCCCTTATTTCTGTTCTCATAAAGCATAAGATTGCTTTCCACTGCTACACTGACAATACCCAGATATACAGTGCCTTGCGAAAGTATTCGGCCCCCTTGAACTTTTTAGCCTTTTGCCACATTTCAGGCTTCAAACATAAAGATATAAAAT
>JAMQGT020008921.1:0-17151 GCA_024447675.2 Pterophyllum scalare | reverse complement strand
AATCGTTGTGTGAACCCAACGTGTAGCTACATTTCTCGAGAGGTGCACATCTGCTTACGTTATAGGTCAAAGCATAGGTTCAGAGGGGTTTCCGTAGCTGCTGTGTGTGCACTTCTCAGGTGGCATTTTATGTATAATTTTATTATGTTTTTTTAGTTTTGTAAACACAATACAGTTCCAGTTAGTTATCTTTTTTCCTTTTTATTTACCATTTTTATTTATTTGAATTAATGAAAATGTTTTTTTCAATTCAGTTATTGTTATTTCATTAATTTTCATTAAGGATAACCTTGATTTGGACTTGTCAAGGCTTTAACTGTCATGGTTTGTGTTAAGGATGAGGTGGACTATTAATATTAAACAGGTTTATTCAACAAGGAAAACAATGGGCAGTTAGCTACTCCAGAGCAATCACAATTCCTTTCCACCACCAGGCTGTGTCTCTCTCACTGCATCTCACTTGAGCACTCAGGATCCTGTGCAGCGAGGAGAAGCAACAGTGAATCAAAAGCAGCAAAAACACTTGAGTAAACAGGTTCGCAGTAGGGGAGCACAGCACTCACTGGTTGTAGTGTTTTTGTAGTTTTTGTTCTTGATGCAGTTTGCATTTCACCATCACACTCTTGTCCTTTCATGCATTATTTCACCATTTCCCTCCTCTGGGCACAGGAACTGAAATCAGTTGATTGTAGCACAAGTGTGCAAGAAGTAAAAAGCAGATGTTTGATTGCAGATAACTGAACTGCAAGTAATGACATGATTGTAACTGTAATGTAATCACTGAATTTAGTGCAGTAACACATTACATTTCTGCATTACTGAAAAATGTGATGTGATTACAGTAACGCATTACTTTGGAATGTGTCACACCCAACACTGCATACCACACTTTAATGCAAGATGTAATAAAGCCTTTTACAGTGCAGCACTAGAAGGTGGCAAGGTGTTTTGTGTCAGATGTGCCCTTTTTAACAGCCTGAGGAAATGGAGATGTTGTTGGGCCTTCTTTGTCAGGAGGTATACGTATAGAGACCATGCCAGAGCCTCAGCAACGCAGACACCAAGAAACATGGGGCTGTGTTCACCTTTTTTGCATTTATTGCTGTGTAAATCACTATCATTTCTTTGGTCTTTTTAACATTAAGGTCAAATTTGTTGTTAGAGCACCATGTTACCAGATGTTCAACCTCCTCTCTAGGCCATCTCATTGTTCTTAGATGTCAGGCCTAATTTATCTAATTATAAGTGCAACTGGATAAAAATAAGTGTTTATGGTGATGTTTTAGGGGTTTTATTAGTTTTAGACTATTTCATTGCAGATTGCAAAGTTAAAATAAGAGAGTTTACTAATTTTAAAAAAGGGTACAACAAACAACACAATTGTTAACACATCTGAATAATTTAATTATTGTAGAAGAAGTACATTTATAGAAACATTCAAAAATAATTTTGGATAACAGGTGGTATGATTAATGCTAAAATAAAGAAGGTTTAGAAGACAGCATTCACTGATTGAACAGACATTGCTATAATTTTTAAATTGACCTCACATTTGGCTACAACAAAACAAGAACTTCTAGATGTTATTGTAGCTGTGAGGCAGTAGTGCTAACCATCATGCCACCATGCTGCCAGTCTTCATAACCCACACAGGTTAATTATAGAGTTCCACAGGGTTCTGTGCTTGGACCAATTTTATTTACAATATACATGTTTCCATTAGGTAGTATGATTAGAAAGCACTGCATACTGTTTCACTGTTATGCAGATGATATCCAGGTTTATTTATCCATAAAGCCAGATGACACACATCAATTAGTTAAACTGCAGGAATGTCTTAAAGACATAAAGGCTTGGGTGACCTCTAATTTTCTGCTTCTTAATTCAGAGAATACCAAAGTTGTTGTATTTGGCCCCACAAATTTTAGAAACATAGTGTCTAATCAGATACTTACTCTGGATGGCATTACCTTGGCCTCCAGTAACATTATGGGAAATCTTGGAGTCATTTTTGACCAGGATATGTCCTTCAATGCACGTATTAATTGAATAAGAAAGACTGCTTTTTTTGCATTTGCGCAATATCTCTGAAATTAGAAACATCCTGTCTCAGAGTGATGCTGAAAAGCTAATTCATGCATTTATTACTTCTATGCTGAACTATTGTAATTTATTATTATCAGGCTGTCCTAAAAGCTCCCTGAAAAGCCTTCAGCTGATTCAGAATGCTGCAGCTAGAGTACTGACAGGGACAAGAAAGAGAGAGCATATTTCTCCCATATTGGCTTCTCTTTATTGGCTCCCTGTTAAATCTAGAATAGAATTTAAAATCCTTCTCCTCACGTACAAGGTCTTGAATAATCTTATCTCAAAGACCTCTTAGTACTGTATCACCCAGGTAGAACACATCAGCCTCAGACTGCTGGCTTACTTGTGATAATTAAGAGTAAAATGGGAGGCACAGCCTTTAACTTTCATTCTCTCTTCTGTGCAAGAGAAGGGAGACAGACACCTTCTCTATTTTTAAGATTGGCTTAAAACTTTCCTTTTTGATCATGCTTATAGTTAGGGCTGGATCAGGTGACCCTGAACCCTTCCTTAGTTATGCTTCTATAGACCTAGGCTGCCTTGGGGTTCCAATGATGCTAAAGATGAATAATCACCCTGAGTATTTCTTTTAATTCACCTCTCTTCCACACTTAATCATTAGTTGTTATTATTAAACTCTGGCTCTCTTCTACAGTGTGTCTTTTGTACTGTCTCTGTCCCCTCAGCCCCAACTGGTCATGGCAGATGACTGCCCCTCTGTCTGGTTCTGCTGGAGGTGTCTTCCTGTTAAAAGGGAGTTTTTCCTTCCCATTGTCTTCAAGTGCTTGCTCATAGGGGGCCGTTTTGACTGTTTTCTCTGTAATTATTGTAGGGTATTTAACTTACAATATAATGTGTCTTAAGGTGACTGTTGTGATTATATAAAGCAACATCTGCTATATAAATAAAATTGAATTAGTTCTCCACTCATTCGGTCACTCCCCACTCTGACCTGCCCAACATCCCAGCTACAATCCGTTCAGTTCTACAGTGATTATTCATCTTTATTCTTCTAATATCCCTAAATATTTATCTAACAATCAAATCTGGCTAGCTGTGGCTCACGTTACAGCAGCCTTAATGCCAAACTGTGTGTAAACAATATCTGTTGCTAGGCAAACTGGCATACAATGATTGTTGTTTTACATTAATTTCTATGGGGACAAAATCACTTCAGGCAGTTCTAGGTATAAGTGGTCACACTTTTTTAATCTCACACACACCAAAATTTAATATATGATAAATAAATGCCTTTTAGGAAAAGTCATGAAATATGAGATGATGGCGTTTTAATTTAACAAAATTACATGATTTTTAAAATGCCAATGACCCCTGTTGGCAGTTCTATTAAAGATTTTACTAAACACCTCAGTCAGCTGATTAGCACATGCTCTTATAACCCATGCTGTTATTCCATCAGGGCCAGTGGCTTTGTGTGTACTCTGCTTAAGGAAAACCTGACCTAGCTGGGCAGGTTAATTATATGTTTATCTGGTCATGCCAGAGTTTTGATTTCAATCTCTGTGTTGAGTCTGTCAAAACAGGCATAAAAATGATTTGCGCCAGGGATAAAAGGCACACCGATGTAACTTACCATCTGGGTCCATGTGCTGTGATAGGACTGCCCCCACCCTGGAGTGAGAGGCATCTACTTCCATGTTGAATTGCTTGTGGGGCTCTGATTGGACCAGCACTGGAACTGAACTGAACAAAAGTTTAAGTTCCTGAAAAGTGTGGTTAGCTTCTAGAGACCTAACTAAGGCTCTGGAGGTAGAAGTGAGCTGAATCAGGGGAGCTGCTACCTGGTTGTAGCCATTGATGCATCTGTGATGAAAGCTGGTGAAGCTGAAGAAGCACTGTAACTGGTTCTGAGTGGTTGTAGTGAGCCATTCATTCATGGCTTTGACATTCAGGGTTCATCTACACCTGCACACTCTCAAGAATGCAGCCTAAAAACGGATAGTGGAAGAAGCATGAAATTCACATTTCTCTCCTTTTGCATACAGTCTTTTTTTGCAGTAGCTGTTTCTAAACCTTTCTTACACACACCCAATGCTGTTCAAAGTTCTTGGAGTAAATTAGAATATCATCAAGCTAGACAAAAATCTTCAGAAAATCCCTCAAAATGTCATTGATTACGGCTTAGAAAACTGCAGGGGCATTGCTTTGACCATTAGACACGATGAGATACTCAAAGTTCTCGAAAGTTAATTAAACACACTCTTCCACCCATCTCCTTCCCTGGACAAGGTGATAAACATTTCAGAAGTTTAGCTTCATGAAGATGGTGGCACTATGCAGCAACTTGAGGGCAGAGGTGATTAAAGTTGGTGGGTAGCGGGATCTTGATTGTTATTTGATTTAGGCTATAATAATTGATGCAGGGCCTCACTCTTATCCTTTATTTTTTTCAACAAAAAAAAATGCCATCAGACCACCAGAGAAAAAGATGGACGGATGATGTCTGCTCCCAGTGAATCTTTCATATACTTTTCCATGGACTTCCATTCAGTTCAGGAAAGGTTGTAAAGACAGCTTGTGGGTGAGCTCTAAGTAGCAGGTTGATTGCACTGTCATAAGGGCAGTGCACGTGGAAGTGAGTGACCCTTGTCCTTGCTGAAGATCATGATATTCCTTTGTGATGAGAGACAAATCAGATGAGTCTGATTCAACAGTCTCTGGGTTGTTACAGGCAGGGGGAAGTGATGATTTTAAACAATGTAAAGATAAACAGACTTTCGTTTTCTATGTATCTTTCATTCCAGTTGATATTTGGATTATGTTTTACTAGCCAAAGAAATCTAAGAGTGGGGAAAGAAAAAGTCTCTTTTAACAGGAAGAAGCCTCTGAGAGAAATATACTCTCTATTTCTCGTACCTGTCAGTACACTCACTGCAGCATTCTGGATCAGCTGAAGGCTTTTCAGAGAGTTTTTAGGAGAACCTGATATTAATAAATTTATGCAATTTGTATAATTTAGTGAATTAACTATTTTAGCTCAGTGTACACTACTAGTCAAAATTTGGACACACTCACCCTGTGACTAGTACTGTAGATACTTGGAGCAGAAATTTTCTCCTTAGAATTTAAGGTATATCCTTCACCTGTTAGAAGCAACACAAATTTCCTTATCTGTTTCCAGGGAAAAGGAACACATTTCTCTTAACTGGTTATTCTTCATTTTGTCATTCAAAGTTAATTTGAGCACAACAAGAGAAACTTTGGCAGGTTTTTCTCTGATTTTCCTGTTCAGCTTTTTTTCTATTGAAAAAGTGTAACTGAATCTGAAGTTTATTAAGATCAGTGTCCTTTATTTCAATTTTTATTTTTCCCCATACATGTGGAGTGGGTCCCTCTGGAAGTCCAGAAATCCCTTCCCAGTTTTTCAGACTCCCTTCTCTTCATACAGATAAATGTTAAGTTGTACACGGTAAGTGAAAAGAGAACTCCATTGATGTACTGTTGATGAGATGATGAAATGAAATATAGAAGTTGCATCTTGTTTGATAAGACTGCAACATCCTTTTTGAAGCTGCTTAAGATTTTGTTCAAAGACATTCTCATGATGGATTATTTATAAAGTGAACATGCATTTCTGTCACCTTGCTTGTTGAGATGTGGATTATGTTTACATGTCAGTCCCTTGGAAAGCCGCTAAAGTTGCCTAAATATTTTACTGTACGAGTTCATATATATTTATATATATATATAAACCTTGGATTTGTTTGTTTGTGCTACAACCACTTATAGGTTCTAGCTAAACAGATCACATTAGGTTCAACCACTTCTTTGCAACAATTCCACCACTTAGTTATCAGTTACTTGAATTACTTCAGTTATTTCTGTTTATTTAGTCTGTAAATTGTCTTTTAGGTAATTCAGAGGATGACAGAATTTCAAACCGTAACTTTTTTTGGTGTCCTTCCATTCGAGTGTTTCACAGTTAAAAATGGAAAATACAGTACCTTTGAAGATTTTTGGCCAAGAAAGGGGAAAAATACCTGAGCTCAGGAAAAGTTAAAGTGCAAAACTGGGGTCCTTAAATTTGATACTACTGCTCCCCTGGAACATTTTAACATCTAGTACATCCAGCAAGCAGAAGCATCCATCTGCAGCGATGACCACCTACCAGACAGAATGGCTCAGTGAAGTCATCAGATAATGGTTGTCTCAACACAGCCTGCAGTGATTGCATTTGGCCTGTTCAGCACTGTCAATTCCTCATGTGCATCTCTGGGTAATCTGGCTACTTTGCTGGATTTCTTGAATTTATCAGTGAGAGAATAACAATCATCATCTCAATATAAGGAATAATAATCATAGCATCACTATAATATGTTTGTTTACTGTGACCTAAACACCTAATAACATAAACAAAACTGGTACTCAATTGTGGTCCGCTTATGCTCCAAGGGGAACAAAGGGCACATGAAATGCAGTACTGTCTCAATGAAGTGGGGAGTGAGATTCATACATGAATCAGATGTGCAACTTCTGAAACCACCAATCTGATGTGGCAGTTAACACAGCTGTTCAGCTGTCTCTTTAGACTGTATGTAGCTGAGAGAGTCATCTGAAAGAAATGTTTATGGCCACTGAGTTGCTAATGAGGGTTAATCAGCTCCTTAAAATGACATTTTCAACTGTGCTTACTGGCATCATGCTTTGTCATGATGTTACCTGCCTTGATCAAAACCAGGGTTATAATAGTTTTGGGTTTTATATTCTAGTTTAGTTTTAGTTAGTTTTTACTTTTTTCTCTCTAATTCAGTTAGTTTTAATTAGTTTTCAGAGTGGTTTTGCTCGTTTTTATTAGTTTTTATTTTTGGTTTTATGCTTAGTTTTAGTTTAGTTTCAGTATTAGCTTTAGTATTTTCATGCTTAATCAGATGCTCCTAATTAGACTTGCAGGGTCTTTGCATCCTCTGTACACAACCTATGGAAGTGGCCGACCTCATGTCCACATTTATGCATGTGTAGCTGGATTGTGTGTATTAATTACCTTGTGGTTGTGTGTGGGTGTTTTTTGGTCCTCGCTCTTTGTGTTCAGTTTTTTGGCTGCAAACATATTTGTTCCTGTTTTTTCACTTTCTTCATTCCCTCACATCCATTCTGATAGTTTCAGCAGTCTCCCTCCAGGAATTTGCTGACATTTGTGAGTCCTTATATTGAAGCTTTGACTATTATTCCTGATTGTTATTCTCTGACTGATAAAGTAGCCGGAAAAGCACAAGGACTAAACAGGTTAATCACAACGTTGCGGGCTGCGTGGACCCAACAAGTAGTAACGTTTCTCCGGAGGTGCACGCCAGGTTACCTCATAGGATCAGAGCGGTTTCCGTAGCTGCCCTGTGTGCGCTTTTCAGGTGGACTTTAATGTTCTTTGATGTAGGTGTCTTTTTCCTGACTGAGAAGTGCTCCGCACATTTTTCATCGTCCACAACAACACACTCGCTGCTATCTGTGCTATCGTAGTTTTAAAAAACTCCATATGGGACTCTGCTGCTTTCTCTGCAGACCGCTGCCATTACTGTAAGGAGTAGTGTGTGTGTGCACGTGCACAGTTGCCCGATGGCACTCCGAGCTTAAACTCAGAGAGCGGAAAAAATGATTTCATATCAATCCACAAGACTTTATCACAATATCTATAATTTCAGTTAGTTTTGTAAACTCACAATTCAGTTTTAGTTAGTTATCATTTTTTCCTTTTAATTTTAGTTTTTATTTATTTCAGTTAACGTTTGTTTTCGTTAACTATAATAACCCTGGTGGAAACATTCTTTCGACACAGCTTACAATGTATTTTGCTCTGCTTCTTTGTTGGACTTTAAATAGCCAAAATATCTCCACATTCCCTAATTCCTTATGTATTTGTCTTTTGAGCCTTGGGCTGTGTCTGTTAGAATATCATCTTTGGTAACACTGTTGCTCAAGTTTTTGTTAACATTTTCTGTTGTCATTTTGTCTTTTATCTTGCTCACACTCCTAACGTACTAGTGCGTAGCAGCCCAAACACTTACCGTGTGCTGCTGACGGCTTATTCTCATACACTGTGCACATTAGTTTAACCTGATGTGGTTCTAACTCTATTCCAAACAAATAACTGGTTCAGCGCATCACTATTCTTACTGTCACTGACCTATCATATCTGTCAAAACATTGATTGAATGAGGTCTATCGACCTTATATTGAAGATGTTTTATATTGTTATCAAAGAATATTTTTGTACAATAATTATCATTTTGATCTCCCAGCTCTGATTGAAACCAACCGTGATCTTTTCTTACCCATGTGAAACCATGTAAAGCTGAATAATACTGTAGTTACTATAAGTAGAAAAATAGTGGAAAAGAAATTTAGCGCTAATGAACACATTACTGATACTCTTATGTCAATCTTATAACTTAACTTTGAAAGTTTTTGTCATGATCAAATATGATTTTTCTTAGAATTGGTGGTTTTTGGTAGATTCGGAACCCATGTTGCCTTTTGCTGCAAGTCATCACCTTTTTGCCTCTACATCTTCTTTTCTCACTGTAACTATCACTACCTAATAAAGGAATAAAAGGTTTTTGCTGTTGCAATTTTATTTTGTAGTGATATAATTTCCACACTGTTAAAAGCATGCTTCTTGCACATTAGAATGAATGCAAACAAAAGGCACAAAGATCTATAGCGGTTAATGGGCCTAGAGGTCGGGGTGGTGAGAAAATGGAGGAGTAAAGGAATGTCTAACCTTACCATGTAATTATTTTACAGAAATTGGGGAAGTCAGACCTTCAGTCAAAAGTTTGGACACATTCTGATACTGTACTTTTGCATAATTGTCCAGTATCAATATCAGACTGTGGAGTTTCATCAGTTCTGTGTACTTTCTTTGTTTATCTAACCTGATGAATATGCGTCCTTAACAGGAAGTCTGGATGGACCACTGATACCGTAAGCTAAAGAGGGAATGGCGTCTCACTAAAGTAGAAGATGCTCATTTAGCCTGGAAAAAGAGTTTGTTGCTCTATAAAAAAGCCCTCCGTAAAGCTAGGACATCTTACTATTCATCATTAATTGAAGAAAATAAGAACAACCCCAGGTTTCTTTTCAGCACTGTAGCCAGGGTGACAAAGAGTCTGAGCTCTGTAGAGCCGAGTATTCCTTTCATTTTAACTAGTAATGACTTCATGGATTTCTTTACGAGTAAAATATTAGACATTAGAGAAAAAATTATTCAAAACCATCTCCAAGATTTATCTTCATGTCCGGCTGCTTTCAGCACTGCTGGTATGTGTTTAGATTCTTTCGTTCCAGTTGATCTTTTGGAGTTAACTTCAATGGTTACTTCCTCCAAACCATCAACAAAAGACATAAAGGCCTGGATGACCTCTAATTTCCTGCTACTAAATTCAGATAAAACTGAAGTTCTTGTACTCTGCTCCACAAATCTTAGAAGCATGGTGTCAAACCAGATACTTACTCTGGATGGCATTACTTTGGCCTCCAGTAACACTGTGAGAAATCTTGTCATTTTTGACCAGGATATGTCCTTCAATGCACATATTAAAGTAAAGACTAACAGTAACAATAGCAGAAATGGAATAATGCTCAAGGCAGGAGATAATAGAAACACAAATACAGTACAACCAATAAATGTAAACAACACCAAAACACAACTAAATACATGGCAGGACCATGGTGTGGTGTCCAGAGGATGGCCAAATGGCAAGGACCAGTAAGAAAAACTAAAAAAAGGTTTTGAGGAATTTAAACTTGGCATAAATGATAATGTCTCTGCAGTTACATCTGTATTCTGCACCTTGAGTCTCCCTGAGGTTTCATTATAACTTGTGATGTTAGGGTCTTTCTCTGATCTACATTCTCAGGTTAAAATATTAAAAGTTTACACTGTAGTGAACATTATTTAATGCTCACACTACCTCTCGTTTATGAATACAAAGGAGAACTACTTAACTTTACTGAGCAGAGTGCCGCATAGTTCTATGAACTTAAAACCTCAGTTCTGTAGTTGTTATCAGGTACTACACACAGTAGATGGATGCAGTTTACAGTTTATCTAGGAAACAATAAATAATCCATCCATTCACTTCCACTTATCCTGGTCAGGGTTGCGGGGAGGCTGGAGCCTATCCCAGCAACATAGGGCGAGAGGCAGGGTACACCCTGAAGAGGTCGCCAGCCTGTCACAGGGCCGACACAGAGAGACAGACAACCTCACTCACTCACATTCACACCTATGGGCAATTTAGAATGGCCAATTAACCTAACCCCACTAAGTGCATGTCTTTGGACTGTGGGAGGAAACCGGAATACCTGAAGGAAACCCACGCAGACACAAACTCCACACAGCGATAGAGATGCCTGGGCCAAGGTGGAATCGAACCCAGGCCTTCTAGATGTTAACCACTGCGCCACCGTGCTGCCACAAGAATTTAGGATCAAAAAGTAGACAGATGAACTAATTTAGCTGCTAATGAGATAACAACTGGAGTTGATTCTCATCCATGGATTTGATAAGAGAGGATTCCCTTAGCATCACAAATGTTTTTGGCAAATAACAACTATAGAACTATTACACAAGTGTCAGGTATTCCTGGGACTGGCTAATAAGGTGGTTAATGAAAAGCAATAGGGAATACTTCAAGAATTAGAAAGTAAGCAGATGGTTAAATCTCCCTTGCCTCAGTTCTTTTATTGTTTGTTTGTTTGTTTGTTTTGTTTTTTGTAGAATATTGTTCTGTTAAGCTGTGAGGTCAGCTAATCTACAAATGCATTATTTGAAAAGTAAGAAAAAAGAAAAGACATAGAATAACAAAATCAAAATCAAATGTAATTAAATAATTTATGTACAAATAGTACAGATGTATTTAAGAGCAAGTTGAAAACTGTTCACAATTTTCAATGTTATTTTGCCACCTTGGTGGGATAGGTTTGTCTGTCCCAGTAATCCCAGAAGCTATCATGTCCAGGGAGCTAAAGGGAGAGCATCTGGCAGCTGGGCATTAGACCCTGTTGACTGGCCAGGTGCAGCCTGAAGAGGAGACATGGACATGCCCTCTTGTAGGCCCACCACCATCAGAAGGTGTCTTAGGGGGTCAGGTGCAATGTATTCTCATAGGTAGGCCTGGCGGATCGATCCCTGGCTATCAAGGCTGGCTATTGAGACCTGGAATGTCATCTCTCTGGTGAGGAAGGAACCTGTCCTAGTATGTGAGGCTGAGAAATAGTGGCTAGATATAATCGGACTCACCTCAACCCATGGCCTGGGCTCTGGAACCAGTCTCCTGGAGAGGGGCTAGACTCTGTTCCAGTTGCACTTGGTGAAAGGCAATGAGCTAGAGGGGGTATTCTTGTATCCCCTGACTTTATGTTGGAGTCTTTTGCACCGGTGGACGAGAGGATTGCTTCCCTGTGGGCTGGGGAATGGGTCCGGACTATTGTTTGCGCTTACTGATGCTCCTCTCCCTCTAGTTGGCTGTCTCTGTGTGACAGCTCTTCTTGATTTGACAGTTGTTTTGACAGTTGGTTTACGTTTCTTAGAGGCACTGGTGTGATGCACACAACCTAGGGGTGGTTTTGTTCACAGGTCTGCAACCCATTTCCTTCTTGTTTTTCAGAGGTAACATTTCTCACTATGTTTGAAACTACATTGCTCACAATACCTGTGGCACCTGATTTCAAATGAAGTTCGGCAATATTAAACCCTCTTTTTAACAGTGGTACAGCAAACCTAAATAGACAAGTGTAGATACAACCAAAGAAAAAGCAGGATGGCAGGGATGAAGCAATCCTTCCATAGTCTTGAGTTCATTATAGTGGTCAGCGTAGAAAGACCCAGCGATCTCAAACAAACAGCTGTGCTGTATCTGGCTAGTATGATTGAGCAGCCTTAGCATAACGCTTCTCTTCTCTGTCTCTATCACATACACACAACCTACCATTTGCTTTTTTTTTTCAGAAGTCAGAGTGATGATTTTTGGCCTACACATGGCAGAAGGCAAATCAGTCTCCAGGTGACACACACAATTGTCAAAAACAAGACATTTTTCAACACTCATAAGCAGAGTTAAGTCTTTGTTGATAGCATCATTGACCTCACCAAACACACATTGCAGTGCTCTCCAGTCTGCCCACTGCAAAAAAATGTCCTTTAGCCAGTCATTTTTGACCAGGATATGTCCTTCAATGCACATATTAAACAAATTGTGTAGGACCACTTTTTTGCATTTGCGCAATATTTCTAAAATTAGAATATCCTTTCTCAGACTGATGCTGAAAAGCTAATTCATGTATTTATTACTTCTAGGCTGGACTATTGTAATTTATTATTATCAGGCTGCCCTAAAAGCTCCCTGAAAAGCCTTCAGCTGATTCAAAATGCTGCAGCTAGAGTACTGACAGGGACTAGAAAGAGAGAGCATATCTCTCCCATTTTGGCTTCTCTTCATTAACTCCCTGTTAAATCTAGAATAGAATTTAAAATCCTTCTCCTCACACACAAGGTCTTGAATAATCAGGCCCCATCTTATCTCAAAGACCTCACAGTACCATATCACCCCAATAGAGCACTCTCAGACTGCTGGCTTACTTGTGGTTCCTAGGATACTTAAAAGTAGAATGGGAGGCAGAGCCTTCAGCTTTCAGGCCCCTCATCTGTGGAACCAGCTCACAGCTTGGATTTGGGAGACAGACACCCTCTCTATATTTAAGATTAGGCTTAAAACTTTCTTTTATAATAAAGCTTATAGTTAGGGCTGGATCAGGTGACCCTGAACCATCCCTTAGTTATGCCGCTATAGGCCTAGGCTGCTGGGAGCTTCTCATAATCCACTGTTTCTTTTCATTCAGCTTACTTACTCTGTTTATACTTCACTCTGTATTTAATCATTAGTTATTATTAATCTCTGCCTCTCTTCCACAGTCTTTTGTCCAACCAGTCACGGCAGATGACTGCCCCTCCCTGAGCCTGGTTCTGCCAGAGGTTTCTTCCTGTTAAAAGGGAGTTTTTCCTTCCCACTGTTGCGAAATGATTGCTCATAGGGGGTCGTTTTGACTGTTGAGTCTTTGACTGTCTGAGACTGTTGAGTTTTCTCTGTATTATTGTAGGGTCTTTACCTACAATACAAAGTTCCTTGAGGCGACTGTTTGTTGTGATTTGTTGCTATATAAAGAAAATTGAATTGAATTGAATTGAATTGAATTGAATTGAATTGAATTGAATTGAATTGAATTGAATTGAATTGAATTGAATTGAATTGAATTGAATTGAATTGAATTGAATTGAATTGAATTGAATTGAATTGAATTGAATTGAATTGAATTGAATTGAATTGAATTGAATTGAATTGAATTGAATTGAATTGAATTGAATTGAATTGAATTGAATTGAATTGAATTGAATTGAATTGAATTGAATTGAATTGAATTGAATTGAATTGAATTGAATTGAATTGAATTGAATTGAATTGAATTGAATTGAATTGAATTGAATTGAATTGAATTGAATTGAATTGAATTGAATTGAATTGAATTGACCATTCAAAGGTAAGGGCATATGGGTTTAACCTCCAGTTTCAAGGCCTCTGGGGACTTGTCGAACCCCCAAAGCTCTCCTTTACCAAAATCTACACACAGTATAACTTTCCCACTGTTGTTGTTAACTAAATAGGTGTACCGACTTGGAATTCTGATCACAGGAAACTACTGTCAGATGTTGATCCACCATGCAATACTATCTGTAAAGTGTCTGATTGGTTACAGCTTCATTTTTCAGCAAACACACTGCCAATGTAGTAAAAGCATACCTGAAGAGTCATAGACTGGCCTCCCCAGAGCTGAACCTCAACATTATTGAACCAGTATGAGATCAGTTTGTCAGCGACCAGAATGAAAGTCAGCCAATATCCACAGAAGAGCTTTTGGATTTCCTGTTCAAGCTTGTTAGAATTTTACTTTTTTTTTTACTTACTTGTTTTCCGCCCCACAAAATACATTGGAATCTTTCAGTCTATGCAAATTAAGGTAGTCCTAAGAGGTGTGTGACATGTCCAGGTCAACAGGGCACTATTCCAGGAAGCATGTTCAACAAACTCTGAGTTTAAAAACATACTCTGAGTTGATCAACTCTGAGATCGGATATCAGAGTTAGTTCAATCAACTCTGAGTATGTTCACCCTGAGCTAGCGCATGTGTGAGTAAGGAAAGAAAGCCATCATCAATGGAACACCGGTACCAGAATTCACCATGGCAATGGGTAAATAAAGAGCGGAGCCTCCATTTAAATCTGATGGATCAAGGATCACACGTGTCAGTGTGGAGCATGATGATTCACTTCAATCAGCTTGGCCCACTCTTATTATAAAATATATAATTTCTTTTATAATGTGTGCTGTCATTATTTACACAACTTGAATCTTCATCAGATGAATCTGAAACCTAATTTTACATTTGATTTATAGAATCCAATTATTCAGGTGTAGCCTGATGGACAAAATGCAGGAGACAGTAAATGAAGATAAAAATGTTGAGAAACAGCTCAGACTGAGTTTACTGATGGACCTGTGTATTAGTTAAGGAGACAGCAACAGACCCCGGTGCAGAGCTGCTCTCAAGTCGGTTTATTACTTAATAAAATCTGTTTTTGCTGCAGTTTATGACAGTTCAATTTATGGCCATTTAATTATTTAAATAATTATTCAGTAAAAATGTTAATCTATTGATGGAATAACACCCTCACTTTATTCATTTTTTAAATTGAGAATTTCATTATTTCTGCCATTACTGGATAAAAATTAGTTATAAAAACGGCTTTAATGTTTCCAGTTTCTAATCTGATCTAAGATCAGATTCACTGAGAGAGGATGGATCTCTGACAGCCACAGCAGAGATGTTTCACTGAGTTACTGTTAAAGATCAGAGGCCAGTCATAGTTTCATATTTAGCAGCTTTCGGGGTGGCCATCTCCTCTTGAGTCATGATGTGCAGGTTGCTCAAGTGACTCTGAAGACTAGGGTGATGCAGAGGATTCGGGTGACTTAGAAGCCCACCTCCTTTGGTGACTGGGGATGCTCAGCGGGACACGCAACTCTCTCCAACTGCTGGAGCTGTGCAGGACTCTTGGCTGTCACCGCTGACTGCTGGATCTGCACAGGGCTCACAACTGTCTCCTTTAACTGCTGGGGCTGCAGCTGGACTGGGGCCTGGCCGTCTTCACCTTGGAGACTGATACAGTTGCCGGGACAGGTTAGGCATTATCTGTCCTCACCCTAAGAACTGGTACAGGTGCAGGAACAGGCTCAGTATCTTGTGAGGTCCCGAGTGGAGTAACATCTTCTGGGAAGGGGAGCATAGCCATACTACCAGTCTTTAATTTAGGAGTCTCCGGGGGTGCAGGCTGCAACACTTATTTAGTAGCATAAACAGTCTCAACACAAAATACAATCTTTGGAGGTGTAGACTGAGAAACAGATAAAGTTCTTGGCTGAGCTGGCTGTGGGACATAAATGGTTTCTGGGAAGATCAGCTTGGCCACACCATAAACAATCTTAGAATGAGCTGGCTGGGGCACATGTAGTCCGATTTTATTGCAGACTGGCTTGGCCACACAACAAAAAGCCTTTAAAGGGGATCATGCACAGAAAACATTATTCATGATTTTGCCAGCACAGATCACCCACAGAGTTTTACCTGGTGGACCAGGTACACCATGAGTCTTTAACATGTCAGCTCAGAAACACCACAAGACCTGGAAGAAGTTTGATTATTGGCCAACTTGGTGAAACAGAACATAGTTTTATCATCTACTGGCAGAGAAATAAACAAAGCATTCAACATTATTAATGGCCCGATCAGAAACAACATATTCAATGTCTTTAAGGATGGCAGGCTTGGGAATGAGTACTTCTGTTTCAAAAGATTCATTTAATACTGGTGATTTTAGGAAAAAGAAGGCAGAGAAAGGGAATAGGTAAAAACAACCTATTTAAATAGAGCAGTCAGGAAACTAAAGATACAGACTGCAATAAACATAACCACATAATTAGAACTGAAATACAAACATGATGAAAGATACAAATATTTAAAAAATCTAAAAACTTAAAAAACCATAGGTCAAAGAGCCACGGACCATGTCAATGTTATTCTGTCCGTCTTGCCAAAACAAACAATGACAGCACACAGAAGCAATCTACATCAAATCTTTAAACAGTCTTTTAGATACAAGAGTAGGATGAATATGTGTGATCCAAACATGTGTGGTCATGTCTGGGAAACATTGTAATAAAACTGGTGTTGAGGCATTGGCAGACTTTGTGGCATCATGTTGAATTTATAATAAAATGCAACTTAAAAATATGCAAAAATCATTTCCAGTTGATGGAATCACCAGATGAGTTAGAATATGCCTACTTATTTTATTTATTTCAATTCAGTCAGAGAAAATGGTTTCCAGGCTGCATTCATGAAAACTCTGACAGCAGAAGATCACTCTTGTTAACTTGGGGCAATAGTGAAAGCTTGGACTCTCCTTGGGAGAAACTGTTGGTTTCAACAGTAAAAAAAAAAAAGAAAGAAAAGAATATCAAGTTAGAAAACAAGTTGGAAAACTTTAAATTCACGGAAGGTACAGTGCAAAGACCTCTTTCCAGCCCCCACAAAACTCAGCCCAAATATACACCTCACAGATGCCTGTAAACAGTCACTGTTGTACTGCTCTTCTTATCTCCTCTAAACATACTGAAGACAAATTGAACAAAAATTTCCAATGTGGATTCAACACTAAAACCCACTGTTAAGTGCCTCTTTTGAATGATTCATAATTCATTGTTAAGTGGCATTACTAACAAATAAACAAAGAACAAACGTTCCTCTTCAGGTACAAAGCCTGGACTGAAAATCATATAAAAGGCAGCCAATGTCCAAATAAAATCACTGAAAAACCTTCATAAAGCACTTAAAAAGTAGAGCACTTAAAAAATTACATTAGGTGGAAGTCTGTCTTCTCCTATGCAAATTATAAAGAAATAATGAGTGGCTCAAGACTTCTGCACTTAAAGA
>JAMQGT020008920.1:10000-74266 GCA_024447675.2 Pterophyllum scalare | reverse complement strand
GTGTTCATTCAAATAAGGATGTTTTTGTGGATTTATTTTACTGATCATGGGCTTTGATAATGTCCTGGAATCCTTCCTTGTATGGTCCTGAAAAGAAACTTTAAGTACCAGCATACCTCCAAGAAGCACTGTGGTTCTAACTACAGGGAAATAAAGAAAGCCCAGTTATTCTATCTGAGACTTTTAGGAAACAATCAAGCATATTATGCATAATGGAATTGAAAAGTAGCTGATGAACAGAATGTTCTTCAGAACTCATCCATACCAGCTCAAATAACAAGTCAGTAAGTGAAACATTTAGCATCTTTCTTTTTTAGCCAGGTTTCATAAAGGTCATTGATGCTTCGAGTGTTCGGGGTGATCTGAGACAGGAGAGCAGCCAGAGTGAAAGGGAAGGTTTACGGGAGGGTGGTGAGACCTGCTGATGGATGGGTTGGAGACGGTGGCTCTGACAAAAAGACGGAAGGCTGAGCTGGAGATGTTCAGAGCTTCACTGGGAGGATGGACTGGATTAGAAATGAGTCCATCAGAGGCACAGCTGAGGCTGGGATGGTTTGGACATGTGCAGAGGAGGGAGGGTGGATTTACTGGACAAAGGATGTTGAATATGGAGCTGCCAAGCTGGAGGAAAAGAGGAAGACCTCAGAGAAGGTTCATGGATGTAGTGCAGGAGAGCATGCAGAGGGGTGGTGTGACAGAGGAGGATGCTGGGATAGGGTGAGATGGAGGCAGATGATCCACGGTGGCGCCCCCTAAAGGGAGCAGTGGAAGAAAGTTTAATGCTTTTCATGTTTGTTGGCTGGAAAACTGAATTCTTACCGGTCTTCCACACATCTGCAACTCATCCCAAATCCTGCTGCTAGAATCCTGACAAACACAAAGAGATAACAAATGATGCCAAGTCTTAGGTGCGCTGGCTTAGAGCTTATAGAATTTAAAGGCCTACATATGTGTCAGTGCTTTTGACCACAGATGTATCTGGATATGGTTGATACCAGCCTGCTAGGTGTGTCAGATCTGACCATCTAGTGGTGATCGTACTTCTCACAACTCAACTAAAGATCTGCTCTTTTCCCCCACTAATAAATGTTGTATTTACTTTGTAAATTCTGGTTCAAATCTGTTTCTATCTCTTACTTTATCTTTAAAACGATTGGACGGTTTGTCCTTCGTAGTAAGTAAACTCACTGCTTCTTATTACCATGACTGCTACACGCTCACGTTTGTTTTTTTCCCGTCCAACTGTTCTACAGAGTCTGTGAGTACAGATGCAGCATCAGCCCCAGACGTCAGTCCTCGTCACGTGTGAGCAACAGCGAGTCAGAGGACTGCGTTAGGACGTGGGCCGGGCGGAAGAGGCTGAACGAGCAGCCGAACCCGCGATGCACTTCACCACAGTCAACAGCAAAACGGCACCATTCAAAACGGCTTCAGAAAAGAATGACACGGCTTCATCAAACCCTCGCAGGGGCCACGTTTTAATGCCAAAGCTTGTTCAAGCACATCAAATTAGTGTGTTCCCCTGAAATACTCCACTGTCTCCCTGCAGGGTGCAGCAGTGGGGTATGCTACAGCCACAACCTAAGGACTCGCATCCTTTCAACAAGTCACATGTACAGAAGTCTCTGGGAGAAGTGCTCTGCCAAATGTCTGCTGGAATCCTCTAACAGCAGGTGGTACAGGAGGAGCTGCATGACCAAGTCCTCCACACACCCCCACGCTGTTGCTGCTGTAAACCGTGTTAATACTCGTCCCTGACCTCTTTTCTAACCCAACACAAACGTGCTCATCTTCACTCCATGGACTGTGTGGAAGGAGGACTCGTTACTTGGAAAGCTGATGTGTACAAAGAGTGTTCCCCTGTGTCATAACCTCCATGACAAACTTGCTTGTTTGCTCTGCCACAAAGGTTAGGAAGTAGTGAAAGTAGAAAACAGTGTCCCTTCTCTGTCATGCTGACTGTCCCTGTGCACTTACTCATTCATGAAAGACAAGAAATGAAGGTTTGAAAGTGCAGTGGGATCAACTTCATATCACTGCATGATTCATGTTCATGTATCTCCTGCATTCAGGAGTAGCGTTACTGTCACCATAGCTCCAGCTCTGTAAACCTGTGTTTGGTAGTCAGTCTAGGCAGACCTCAGTCTTAGGCTACATGTTGAACATTGATTTTATTTATACAGCAAATTCTGACACGTCCTGTACTTCAACCAGATTGCATCTTTGGTGTGGCCTCATTCTTTCTGTTACTGTTTTATATTAAATGAATAACTGATGACTAAACCTGGTGAGAAGTTTCTTTCATTTTTACACATTTAGATGTTTTGTATTTTAAATACGGGGGATTTTCTAAACAGAAGCACCTCAAAGAGTAATGAACGAGCTGCTCTCAGGACACTGCATGAGGTCTTAGAAAGTGGATACTGACTTAATAACATGACATTCCAGAGTCATATATGGATTGTAAATGGGGCGCCTGTCTACCAGGAAGATCAGTGAGTCCATCCCGGGCCCCTCCAGCCTGCATGTCAAAGTATCCTTGGGCATGATGCCCCCGACGCATCTGTGCTTTGAGTGCTCACACTGAGTGGGAGTGCACACTGAACACCGTATGAGTACCAGTGCATTTAAAAGCATTCAGGAAGCCACAGAGGGGCAGTTGTTGAAATGCTGCAACTACCCCACAAGCTATTTTCTAGCAGCAAAAGGTTTTAATGGAGAAATGAAATGCAGCCGAGCTTTAATCTTTAGAAAACTGAAACATCCACGAGGATGATTGTGTAGTTTTGCCTCTGCACACCACCGCAGTGGATGATTAATAAAAATAGATGTGATTGAAATGGAACCTTTCAGCTGTAATTCAGGGAGTTTCACAAAAGTGTCATTAACTCCTCCATTTTCAGAAGCTCAACACTAACTGGACAACTGACGAGCAGGTGGGACCTGTTCACATGTTATTCCCTAACATTATAAACCCACTCAGAATGCTCATGCCCACATCAGTCACACAGGATGCTGTGCTCCAGGAGGAGCTCACTCCCACAGGGTTGCCACTGGGACCCTGAACCACTGGGGACGTCTTTTGGATTTCAACAACAGCATTTTAAAAATGTAGCCAACATATTTTATTAAATTAATAAAAAATGTCAGCCTCTGTGTGCTACCTAAAAGTTAAAGTCATGCTGTGTGTCACTGAATGATGCTGCAATAAACAATCACTGCGTTTGACCTCTTCAGCTTTGTTACTTTTTGTGAAGCAGCAGGAGTAAAATGTTAAAAAGTTACGGCCGTGTTGATGAAGCAGTCATATGTGAGACCGTATGTTACTTTTAGCCTGACCTGATAGCTTCTGCTGTGCATCACATGTCTCGTATTGTCTGCTTGTAAAAGGAATGCAGTCAGTTTGTGCCAATCAAACTCTGTCCAAAGCTCTAATTTTTGATTTTGTGATTTGGTATTTAACACATGAGTTATTAACTAATAGTTTTGTTTGTCTCTTGTCTCATTGGTTAGATTCTGTTCGCCTGTGTCTTGTTTTCCCAGCTGTGTCCTCTCTCCCCGATGACCTCGTGCGTGTATTTAAGCCCAGTTTTCCTCAGTCCTTTGTATCATCGTCCCTCGTGCTGTGTGCGCTCGTGTTTGGTTTTTGCAGTTCTGGCTCCAGCCCTGCCTTGTTTTTGGAGACTTCAGCATTAAAGTTTTTTATTTTAAAGTCTAAGTCGTGAGTGCTGCATTTGGGTTCACACTCTGCCTGCCATGCAGCGAGTGATGATGAAGCCTCATGAAGCTTTCCATCCACTTGGTTCACTCAGTCACTGTCAAGTTTTCTTTTAAACTTCCTTCAGCTCCTGCCCAAACTTGACAAGGCTGGCTCCACACAAAAGGATGCTGGGACAACTCAACTCAGCTTAAGTTCTTTGTTGTCTTTTGTTGAAATTGCAAGCGTTAGGTGCAGTAGCAGGTGAACAAATGAATTAATGGATGAGTATGGTTGAGTAGGTTGAAAACCTTTAAACAGATGACAAACACACATTAAGCATCCAATTATAGCATATTCACTGCACCCTGAAAAAAGAAGTTTCTGTTTTAAACTGCATGATTGATAAAAGCACTACTTTTATTTATCAAACATTTCCTTAACACTCTCTTAAGTCATATGATCATCAACAATTTTAACTTTATTTACACATCTGACATTTTACTTAAATAAAATGTTCTGCAGATCCATAAATTAATGTTCAATCAATTAATGAGCTGGTCTTAAAATCTCATAGATATGACTTATATTCAGTGCAACAAGCATTATCAAATATTCTTTAAATAAACTCTACTTTGTCCTACATTCATCCGAAGAATATTGTTAATTTAAATGAAGATTTTATCATACCAGTGGTGTCTTTTGTGGGAGCTGTGAGCTGCAGGTCTTTCTCCTTGGTGTGACTGAAACAGTGAGCTGCACAGGTGAATGGGATTACCTACTGAGCGACTGAGAGAGGCAGGGAATGGAGTAACAGGAGCGCTTGTTTCAGTGCGAGGCACACTGCAGCCGGGTGGGTAGTAAATCCATTTTGAATCATACCCTTGTTTATCTTGACAGTCACTTTAATAACCTTTCCATTTTTTGTTGTTCTTGTTGTTGTTGTTTTGTTGTTGTTGTTTTTTAAAAAACCCTTTCACATGGTACTGAGGAGGCAGGGCTGCACAGGTATCCCACAGTGAGCCTGTGAAGGCTTGGATATTTGCACCTCTGCATGATGACACCTGCAGATGAGGTGTTGCTGCAAACACTTCACCTTGGAATAAAGAAAAGGCTTGTGAATGTTATAGTAGTAACACATTCATTTAATGTGTATTGAGATCAGCTCACAGTGTTGCCATTGAGGGGAAGCACTTCTCTTTAGCAGCAGCACTGAGACCAGCTGTGACAGCTGGTCTCAGTGCTGCTGAAACTCCAACACAAACAGTAACGCAAATGCTCCACTGCGCTTTCACTCGAGCCAACCTGAACCGGCGAGGCTGCAGGCGTCATCCGTGACGCCACTCACCCCTAACAAAGCGAGCCTCGATACGCGCTTCTTGTAGAGAATTAAAAAATTTCCCAACTTGTTGATGACGCAACTTTTTAAAAAGATTAACATCAGCTGCCTAACTCTTTTCAAATGCTTCAGGTTTAAAGCTAAATTCATCCAAATGTGAAATTCTGTCTCTATAACT
The DNA here is from genome assembly GCA_024447675.2 of Pterophyllum scalare. Taxonomy (NCBI): domain Eukaryota; kingdom Metazoa; phylum Chordata; class Actinopteri; order Cichliformes; family Cichlidae; genus Pterophyllum; species Pterophyllum scalare. The sequence continues at coordinate 69,052 of JAMQGT020008920.1, read as the reverse complement.
GCAACGATGATGTCATTTGTAATATTCCAGTCCAGGAGACAGTTAAGCACTTAGGTCTAATCAAAACTGAAAATCTTATTGCATTTAAACTTTTGGAACACAATAACTGAGACCAAATCCATTTTTAATTCCTGGCTTCAAAGGGACCTGTCTGTTCTCTCTAAAGCAGGAGTCCCATCTCGCTGTGAGTGTCCATCCTTATCATTGTCATTAATGATTTAACAGCTACAGGAGCTAACAAAGATTTTCTAAACTTCATTTGGAAAAATAAATCACACAAACTTAAGAAAAGTGTACTTTCAAACAGTAAAGGGAAGGAGGTCATGAAATCCTAGATCATTTTGACACCATCGACACCTTTAGGGTTAACTGGTTAAAAAAAGTCTCATAAACCTTTAATAAATTAGGAGGCCTGTTCTTCCTCTTGAAGTGTAGCTGCCAACATGTTATCTCAGCTTCACGTCTGTCCGTAGTTTTCCTCTTCCTGTCAGAGGACTTAATAAGATCACCAATGCTATTTCCAAAGAGTTAATTCAACTTTAAAAAGTCACTTGAGTTACAGCGAAGTTACAAAAGCTCGACCCACGCTTACAGTGGGAGCAATTACAGTGACAGAAAGTGTAACAACACCCAGAGCTTTGATAGAAAGAACAGTGTCGTACCCGGGGGTGAGTTTCATCAGAGAGCTCAAACTGATGGCATAAACCGGAGGAAGGCTCCTACCTCACAAATACTTCCAGCAAAGCCAAAGAAGTACAGACATATGACATGTGAACTGTATTATTGCTAATGACTCCTGTGCTTTCTGTAAAGTGAACTCAGAAACAGTTTTTAGTGGTGACATATCCAAAAACTTTTGGAGTGCCCTTGAATCTCCCGTTTTCCCTTCGACTAAAGTTCTGTGCACACTTAGACTCGAGGATATTATCTGTTATTACAGTAACTCTGAAAATTGTCATTTTGAACATGCGCTTCATTTTATTATCATATATGCAAAATTTTTCATTCACAAACAGAAGTTTGCAAATTCAATACCTGCAGACACATATGACAGCATCAACCTGGAATTACCGTCGTCTTTGTGTCATACTCAGTCACACAGACGCACACACAAACAGGTCAGCAGAATGTAAATGGGGAAATTACACACAATGCACACAAATGAAGGTTTCCTGTTTTTTTCTTCTAAAACAATATAGAGTGCACACATTTTTCCACTTTGTAAATCAAAAACTGTCAATATTATAATTACAACAGTAATATGCAGCACTGCTGGGTGGTTCTCAGGCCCTGTTCTCAGCTCGCTCCCAGATGGCCAGCCTCTGCCGGGCTGGGCCGCCCGTTGCCTCTGGTTCTCTGTGGCTCTTGGCCTTTGGCAGTGAGGGCTCCATGAAGGGCCTGTGAGATCAGCCTCTGGCTCCTGGGGGGCATTTTTGCAACTTTTCTTTTATGAAGTACATTTCCTGACACACACACACACACTGCTTGGTGCAGTAGCTCTAGTGATGGGAATTTCGGCTCCCATGTGGCTCCTCAGACTTTATTTTAAAAATATGCGTAAATGAATCACTAATGTAAAAACATACATTATATCCAATTTACATACTCAACATAGAATAGAGTGCTCTCAATATAAATTTTAAAAAACAAAAGATTGGCACTGAGAAAAACCAAGGGCCTGTGAGGGGTTGCTCCTGTTTCTCCTTCCTGATACGACCTGCCCTGTTTTGTTCTTCTAACTGCACTGATGGGTGAACAGTTCGTACATGTCTGTGCAGGTTGTTTGTGGAGCCTGCTCGATAAGAAATTTTAACTTTGCTCAGTCTACACTCTGCCTATCATGATGAAATGTGTCCAAACATTGCTACATTTTCTGCCACTCATTTCCCTCACTGTTCCTGCACATAGCCTCCATGTAAAGCTCCTTCTGGTCTCCAAGCAAACATTGCAGGAGCCCCTCCCTCTCTCGTTTTCATAAGAGTGTAAAATAAGAAATCTGCACTATTAGAGAGAAAACTGAGGTGATCCCCTACGAGCAGCACTTGGTGACAGTGGGAAGGAAGAACTCCCTGTGAACAGAACCAGAACCAGGCTCAGGGAGGGGCAGACATCTGCCTCGACTGGCTGGGAGGAAAAGAAAAGGGAGAAAAAAGGAGCACAGGGAGACAAGGACAAAGCACGAACTGTGGGAGAGCATCAATGTGGGCAAAAAGTGTTCGTGATGAACCAGAAGGGGGCAGTACTGCAACTTAAAGGGATACGAAGCTGTGACACTGAGGAAGAAGCTGTTCCGGACACGTGGTGCAGTGTGGGCGTGCCCGTGGCGCTGATGTAAACACAAATACGCCTCATACCCAGACGGATAAGTCGTGGTGGACGGTGAGGTTAACCCAGAAACAGTCGTTAGTGGTGCGGAAAACGCTCCCTGTACGTCGTGTTTAATATGCGCTAAGGCACCGAGGGGGACGCAATGGATTTCTACATCAACCTGAAGGTGAATTTCAGAGGAAATTCCAAGAATTTCCTGCTGTCGGGATCCGAGACCAAGAGCTGGGAGTCGATGGAGGCCATGGTAAGCAGAGACGAGCACCGGGCCTGCTCGCAAACACGACGACACACACCTGCCCCGCGCACACACGCGCTCACGGTCGACACCGATGGGGTTCAGGGTTCATGGGGACGGGCTGCCGGCCCCGCATGTGCCGTCAGGGAGACGGAGGGAAACGTTTTGCATCCCCGTCTGAGCGGTGCCGTGAGGCGGCAGAGAGGACGGGGAGCTCACGCTGTGCTCCGTAGAGGAGATTATTCCAGCCTGAGCCGTCATGGAAACACAGCCTAGCTGCTGTGAAGGGTCAGAGCCGAGGCTGGAGCGCAGGCACTACCGGGACTCCATCACAGATCTGGGTCTGCAGGTGGTTAATGACAGGCTGCAGTATGTCTGTGCACGGCAGGGCCGTGATCACTGCTTATGCACTTATTGATGATCAGCCCGGCCCGCAGGCTGAAGCACACCGTCCCAGCTGCTCTGCTGAGAAACATGCGGAATATCCGGTTGTTTGTTGACCAGCAGCAAATGCTTCGATGACCTTTAAACCTCTTCCTGGCTCAGAATGACGTGACTCCTCCCCTGCAGGAAAGGCAGCGAGTCTCACATGATTGAAATCAGTAGATTTCTTTCGTTTTTCTGGCTCTTGATTGAATCTCATCAACAGCAGCAGAAGGTTCGTGGGCATGTCCTGTGGCGCTCCAATGCCACCAACAAGATCCGTGATAGACGGCTGTAAAATGACCACAAAGGAGGGATGCAGCCATCTAGCTTTGCTGACCTCAGAGGGACGGGCTGCACTGCTCACTGAGCAGGCGCTGTGTCACCGAGTGAACTGACAGATATGTTAGTCAAACGGTGACGATAAATAAGATGGACACGTGTTTATTCAGTGGGAGCACTGTCACCTGGTTTGTGTGCAGTAGCGCATAAAGGGTTTTTCTTTGGCATTTTTAAAAATCCAATATTAAATATATTTTTCTTTTTTCTGTCAACCACGTGGATCACAGGCAGAGTTCCCTAACCTTTGTTACAGGTAGCTCTTTGTTTGCTCATTTCCACTCTGCTCGGATCAGCTGGTTGTGTTGCCAGCCGGAGTGCCCTTTGGTGGGCAGACGGCAGCAACAACACCCATACACGGCTGAAGGGTGTCCTGTCTCTCCTTTGCTTCTCTCGTTTTCATTTGTTGGCTGTTACAAACTCTGACACCAGCAGGTAGCAGATATCGGCGGGTGATATCAGCCTGCTGATGAATTAGTGGGGCTGTTGTGTGGAGTTTCCACGTTCTCCCTGTGCCTCTGTGGATTTCCTTTGGGTTCTTTGGTTTCCTCCCGCGGTCCAGAGGCTTGATTATTATGTTAGTGGGTGAATCTGAATTGAATGTGTGGTAGAATTTTCCCAAATATGGGATAAAGGATTTCTTCTCCTTCTTCCTATTATTAGACAGTCTTTAAAGTGTGTAGAATAAAGTACAGCTAGTAAAGTGCTGTATAAATGTTTGGATCCCACCTATCCTGGGTTTGAGTCCTCCGGCTGGCTGGGTTCTCTCTGGGTCACAGATCAGATGTGGACGGGTGTGAGTGGTTGTGTGTCTCTGTGTCAGCCCTGCAACAGATTGGCGACATGTCCTGGGTGTACCCCACCTTTCACCCAATGACAAGTGGGATAGGCTCTAGGACCCCCCCCCCGTGATCCCTTGGATAAGTGAAAGAAGATGGACGGATGGACAGCAGCTCATAATAATAATAATAATAATTATAATAATAATAATTATTATTATTATTATTCTGTTAGTATAATAATAATAACAGCAGCATTAAAACTGCAGTAACAGTAGTACAGTGGGATGGTATTCAATAAGATTATGCTTCTCCTTTTTGAACATGTTATTTATGAGGATTATTGTTTTCCTCATATTTTGTTTTTGTTCCACTGCAACATGTTCAAAATAAATAACTATTCTAATAACGGTGATTGTAATAACAATAAAAATTAAAAGTAATAATAGTAATATGGTAATATTTCAAAATCTGAAATGCCAGTGAGATGGAGGAAGAGCGGAGTCTCGACAGAGGTCCTGTGTGTGTCCTTGTGGCAGTGGCACCAGTCTGTTGTTGTCCAGTCGGCGGTGCAGAGGGCGTTCAGGATCATCCGCCATGGATACGTTTGTTTGGTGAACTTTGCTCCACCTCAGCTTCCAATGTGTCCAGTTTGCAGCCAATCACAGAGCCAGCCTTCCTGAGCTACGTCACCAGTTCTGATGCTGCGTTTCCACAGGAACACATTTATTCCCTTTATTTGTGTTGGTGCCATTCCAGCTTCGTGTGAGACTTCACTGCGTACTGCTTGTGACTCGTGTCAGCTCATCGGACAGTTTGTGGTAAAGTTTTAAGCCTCCTCCAAACTGCTGAGCCTCTGTGGTCAGCTTCTTCCATGCTACGATAGCATCCTGCTAGTCTGCTGCTGATGTGCTGTAGTAATCACAGGACAGCGGATATTTGAATGGAAGAGCCTTTTTCCATAAACCATCTTATGGTGAAGCCTTATGCCTGATTTCTAGTACTGCTTTAAATATATTCCATAACCTACTCTGTAGCCTGACATGCACCTCCCAGAAATATAAGAGCAGTAGATCTGTTTGGTAGGACTACGCAGTATAACGACAATTATCACAAGAATGGTGCCTCTGTGAAGCCAGGAGCTGCGGTTGTACCTTATTTATGCTAATATAGTAGCACTAGTGGTCTGCCAGAGTAGCTCTAAGCAGTTTTTCTTGTTGTCACATTGCTGCACTTTATCTCACATACTCTCGTTTTTTAGTTGTTGTTGTTGTTTTGTTTTTGTAGTTTCACAGTCTGGCTCGAGGACCATGATAGCAGCAACACCATTTAAACCAAATGTTACCAGTTTATTAGACCAAAAATAAGGTGAAGGCAGTAATGTTGCACTGCTTTCAGTGTGTCAGTTGTTGGATGAATGGAGGGGTGTTGAGTACGCACAACCAAGATAAAGCCAACCAAACGAATACCCTTGGTGCTGAATGAATGGAGGTAAACCCCTCCCTAGAGCTGAGACAGCCAGCTCTTAAATGCTCCAGGGAGACTGGCCAGGTGCTCCCAGGTGCATTGGTTAACCCCACAGAGACAAAGAGGCAACAGCAGGCCCTGGCCAAGCAGAGGGCGGCCACACCCCCCTCCATAAAAATGGGGCACCAACTCCAGACTGGTGAAATTAAGTACAACTATACAGCAGCGTTTAAACTTTACTGTATACGTTGCAAAATCACAAATTAAACGACAGCCCCAACTAAGTCATTTGTAACAGGGTATACCGTTACCCAGCTCATTTCCCACTCTGCCTCCGACTGCTCAGCACCCTGGTACCAAAGGAAGCAAATTAAGAGGGACAGGAAACAAAGCAGGCAGCATCCAGCATTCAGCACCATTACTGATGGGGAGCCCTACACAATGCGTCCGCCACCACGTTATCAGGAACCTTGACATATATATATGTATACGTATATCCAACCAGTAGGACTGTAATAATAGTGACCATCTCACCAGTCTCTGGTTTGGACGTGTCGGAGAGCTGAGAAATGTCAAAGGGTTGTGATCTGTGCAGATCAATGCTACTGCTTCTTTTTCAGTGGTTAAATAATTCAACTGGTGAGAGTTACATTTTTTTGGAAAAGTTTGGGGCTACGTCTTTACATTTTCAAAAGCTTGTTGACAAGCAGGAGGCCAAACAAAGGTGACTTTTCCTTTCAGCAAGTCAGTTAGTGGTGCTGCCACTTCAGAGACGTTCCTGCAGATACTCCTGCTCTAACCCCGGGAGTAGTACCTGGAACTAGGTACTTTTTTTTTTCTTTTTTTTAAAGTACCTACTCAGCCGGGGTTTCAAGTGAACTGAGTTGAGCCAAATATGTGATGTCGACAGACTGCATGATTGGCCAGGGAGTGAATTCACTAGGTGAGTCACGAGAGCGACTCCTTCACAGGACTCAAACCCACAATTTTTGAAACCCGGCAATGAGGGCAGTGGCTACACACTAACCAACACAGACGTTTTTGTGCTTGGTGGCTAGACGAAGTGACCGTTTGTGTCACAGGAATTTTGAGCCGCATTGCTATAATGACCCCGCCCACACTGGTACTCGGTTGTAATGGAAAACAACAAAAACAGTCGAGTCAAGCCAAGCCAAGTAGGGTCTATTGGAAGCAAGGCTTTAGGCCCTTGGTAGCTGAAGCGCTCATCTCACACACACACACAGTTTGGGTTAGTGATATCATTCTAATTTAGATAATTAATTCAGCTTCAATTGAACAAAAGCAGTGCAGTAACTGTTGAGCAATCACTGCCACCATATTCAAAGGTTCAACATGAATTGGATAGTTGAAGGCTTTTTTATGGCCACGTGAGGCCTGTTCTCTCAGTACACCATGACATATTAAATAGATAAAATGGTTAATTCAAAGTATTGAACTTGCATTTGGTAGCTTTTCACTGGAATAGAGTAGAGTAGAGAGTAGTGTACTTTTATTAATCCCGAGGGAAATAAGGTGTCTGACAGCTTACATAAATACATAAATACACAGATTCAAACAAAAACATACACAAAGACCTAATACACATTGTTGCCTATTGCAGTAAACATATAGCACACATTTGATATAATAGAATATAAGGTTAATGGGAAGTTGGTGTAAATAGAGCAGTCCATCATTAGGCTGAAAAACTCAAATCTATCAGAGACAGCAAAAAGTTTATAGGAAATGGTTGGAACCCCAAGTAAGTCAACAGTGCTTTACTTGGATAAAATGGTACTATGAGGTCTTTAAGATATGATGGGGCCTGATTATTCAAGACTTGCGGTCGAGTTGCGGGGGCACTGGTCTAACCAGAGAAGCCCAGACCTCCCTCTTCCCAGCCCTCTCCTCCACCTCATCCGGGAGGACACTGAGGTGTTCCCAGGCCAGCTGAGAGATATTATCTCTCCAGTGTGACCTCAGTCTGGCCCAGAGCCTCCTCCCGGTAGGACATGCACGGAACACCTCACCCAAGAAGCACCTAGGTGGCATCCTAATCAGATGCCCGAACCACTTCAGCTGGCTCCTTTTGATGTGGAGGAGCAGTGGCTCTACTCTGAGCTCCTCCCGAATGGCTGCACTCCTCACCCCATCAAAGGGAGACACCAACCACCCTTCGGAGGAAACTCATTTCTGCCTCTTGAGTCCGCGATCTCGTTCTACTGGTCACTACCCAAAGTTCGTGACCATAGAATGAAGGTAGGGACATAGATTGACCGGTAAATCAACAGCTTCACTTTCACGCTCAGCTCCCCCTTCAGTCACCGACAGATCGGTGCAGTGTCTGCATCACTGCAGACGTAAACCCAGTTCGTCTGTCAATCTCATGCTCCCTTCTCCCATCACTTGTGAGCAAGTCCCTGAGAAACTTGGTAAATGGCCTAGTTCCTATATATAGCACTTTTCTACTCTAGCTGAGCTGGCAAAGCACTTTATACAACACATTTGCATTTACCCATTCACACACATTCATACAAGCACTTCCTTCCACAGCTAAGTGCTTTCTATCTAACATTCAAACACATTCATACTCCGACGGTTGCATCGGAGAGCAACTTGGAGGTCAGTATCTTGCACGAGGATACTTTGGTATGCAGACTGGAGCAGCCAGGCATCGAACCACCAATCTTCTGAATAGTAGATGACCTGCTCTACCTCCTGAACCACAGCTTACTGGGCCAGTAACTCGTTCCTGAGCAGGAGAGGGCACTCCATCATTTTGCAGCTGAGGACCATGGCCTCACACTTAGAGCTGCTAATTCTCATGCTAGCTGCTTCACACTTGGCTGCGAATTGTTCCACTGCAAGCTGGAGGCCACCACCTGATGAAGCCAACAGGACCGCATCATCAGCAAAAATCAGAGATGAGATTCTGAGGCCACCAAGGCAGAAGCCTTCTGCCACTTGGCTACGCCTAGAAATTCTGTCCATTAAAAATTATGAACCGAATTGGTGACAAAGGGCAGCCCTGGTGAAGTCCATCACCCACAGGAAAAAGAGTCTGACTTATTGCCAGCAATACAGATCAAGCTCTTTCTGTGGTTGTACAGGGACTGAATGGCCCGCAACAATGGACCAGACACCCCGTACTCTCGCAGCACCCCCCACAGGATACCCTGAGGGACACGGTCGAATGCTTTCTCCAAGTCCACAAAAAGCCTGGATGGGCAAACTCCCACACTCAGATGTCACTGAGAAGATGAAGAGCTGGTCCAACGTTACACAACCAGGATGAAAAGCACATTGTTCCTCTTAATTCTGAAGTTTGACTTACGGACAGACCCTCCTTTCCAGCACGCTGGCATGGACCTTACCGTGGAGGCTGAGGAATGTGATCCCCCGAGTAAGCTAGTTGAAGCACACCTTCCGGTCCCCTTTATTAAAGATGGGGTCCACCACCCCAGCCTGCCAATCCAGTGGCACCGCCCCAGATCTCTACACGATGTTGCAGAGGCGTGTCAACCACTACAGCCCTACAACCTCCAGAGCCTTCAGGAACTCAGGGCGAATCTCATCCACCCCCAGAGGTCCTGCCACCAAGGAGTTGTTTAACTCTTTAATAGCCAGCTGTTGTGGTTGACATCCCCTAAACTGCCTTAAACGCCTTATTGGTGCTGACATAATTGGGCAAGCATATTTTGCATTTCCATGTTTACATGAAAATTTGTCAATTTGGAAAAATCCAAATGGTTTCTGAAAGCTGAGAAGTTGCGCTCCACAGCCAGCATAGGATTATTATGGTAATTTCACTTGTGCTGTTGCAGGAAGCCTGCAAATGCTAGCACTTTTGAAGCTCATGTGCCCGCTGTGAGCTTTAAGAGTTAACCACCTCAGTGACCTCGACCCCAGTGATGGGCGAGTCATCCCCCTCATCCCCAGACCCTGCTTCCACTAAAGCCTGCCAGTGGGATTAAGGAGGTTCTCAACATATTCCTTCCACCGCCTGACTAAAGCCTGACTATAGCCCCACTCGCTTTATAGACCGTGTGAGTAGAGCACCGCTTTTCTCTCCTGAGTCGCCTGACGGTTTGACAGAATCCTTTCAAGGCCGTCCAAAAGTCTTTTTCCATGGCCTCATTCACATCCAACTCGGATGTGGGAGGACTTTTCCCACATTCGAGTTTTTGCTCTGGCCACCGCCCGAACCGCGTTCTGTTTGGCTGGTACTCATCAGCTGCCTGTGGAGTCCCACCGGCTGACTAAGCCCAAGAGGACTCTTTCAGCTTTATAACTCCCTTCCCCTCCGTTTACCACCATCTGGTTCGGGGATTACCACCACGACAGGCACTAACCACCTTGCAGCCGCAGCTCTGAGCAGCAGCCTCAACAATGGAGGTGTGAAGCATGGTCCATTCGGACTCAATGTCCTCAGCCTCCCTCGGAATGCTGTCAAAGTTCTGCCGGAGGTGGGAGTTGAAGATCTTGTGGACTGTGGCTGCTTCCAGATGTTCCCCGTGCACCCTCACTATACATTTAGGTTCGCCAGGTCTGTCCAGCATCTTGCCCCACCACCTGATCCAACTCACCACCAGGTGGTGATCCGTTGACAGCTCAGTTCTCCTCTTCATCTGAGTGTCCAGAACATACAGCCGCAGATCTGATGAAACGATTACAAAATCGATCATTGACCTGCGACCTAGGGTGTCTGGGTGCCATGTGCACTTATGGACATCCTTATTTTCGAACAGTGGTCATTATGGACAAACTGTGGTTTGCACAGAAGTCCAATAACGAAACATCACTCAGGTTCAGATCAGGCAGGCTGTTCCGAACCCTCAACACTGAATCGCTTACTTTCATATGTGTGAATATACTTTCTGACAAGCTTTTGTCCAGGCAACACCTGTTCTTTGGAACAATCTTGTCTGAATTTAGATGTGATGTTCACCTCATCTGTATCTGTGTGTGCTCTCTGCAGGTAAAGCGTTCCTTTGGCCTGTGCAGCCTTCAGCTGACCTATTTTGACGAGGAGAATGAGGAGGTAAGTGACACTGCTCTTGCTCTGAGGACTGTAATAAAAAGCAATATTAGTGAGGTAGTAAGGCATGCATAACCTAAAGCCAGGTCCTTGTAAGTTGACTATGGTAAGTTGTACTGCATGCCTAACCTCTTCCAGAGAAGGTTAAGCTCACGGTTTCTAATTTAAATCTATTAAAAAGGCCTCGCAAGACTCTTCTGAAAAAAGATGTCATCTGCAAGACAATGCTACACTGAATACTGCACGTATTCCAAGAGCATGACTTTGCAGTAGCAGTATACTGGTGCTGGTTCACCAGCTGGTCTCATCAGTTCCCAGATGTTTATGCACTGTTGTTAAAAGTAGAGGGGATGCTACACAGTCGGGAACGTGGCCCTGTCCCAACATTTAGAGATTTATTACTGCCATCAAGTTCAAAATGAGCTCATATTGTTTCTTAAAATGGTACATCTCAGTTTAAACACTTTTTAAATACTTTCTATATTTTTTTTATTGTGAATATAAAATATAAACTTCGCACAAAAAGTAAATAATTTGTGTTTGGTCAATTATTTCTTTGTTGTAACAATGCTTCTTGCCAATAAGTCTTATACCGTCGGAAAGCCTGTTCATTTCCCCTTGAATGGATCTGCATTTGTTAGGAAAATTTGTGGGTTGAGTAGCAATGTTAAATATGTGGATTGCACCCTTGGAAAACTTACCAAAACTTCTCTGCTAATGCCAAACAGCTTATTATATTATTGACTCTTTAGTTTCCGCTACCCCAGGTGCAGAGAATCAGGTGCCTGATTGGTCCCTACCACACCAGGCAAGACCCCAGGTGTAAGCTGTGCAGAGGTGCCACTGAGAAAATAGCAGGGCATACATGGAACGCCATAAACAAGTGTCTAGCGTAGTATACAGGAACATCTGTGCCAGGTATGACCTGGAAGACCTTAGGTCAAAATGGGATACACCCCCACGGGTGGTTGAGAATGACAGAGCTTAGATCCTGTGGGACAAACTGGCTAACCAACCGGACATAGTACTGGTGGACAAGCAGAGGAGGATGGCCATAGTGATAAATGTTGCAATACCCAGTGACGGGAACATCAAGAAGAAGAAGACAAATACCAAGGGCTCAAAGAGGAGCTAGAAAGGATGTGGAAGGTGAAGGTAACAGTGGTCCCTGTGGTAATCGGAACACTCGGGGCAGTGCCCCCCAACTGGGAGAGTGGCTCCAGCAGATCCCTGGAACAACATCTGAGATCTCTGTCCAGAAGAGTGCAATACTGGGAACAGCTAAGATACTGGACCCTCGAGCTCCCAGGCCTCTGGTGTTATATAAATAACATTGAATTAAACCACTTTGAGGCTGATCAGATCACATGACTATGCATCATCGTGGTTATTTGCTCTGACTTAAACGTTTTTTCACATTCTGAGCATGATTCCCCGATGAGTAAACAGACGTATGTAAAACTGTTGTAGTGATACTTTAATTCCTGAGCATGTGATACTTGCCTAACACGTATTTATTTTATTCCTCCAGGTATCCATTAACAGCCAAGGTAAGGAAATCTGAGCAGTCATGTGAACAGAATCCAGATAGAAAATGAATTGCATGTTAATATCTGCTAATTTGTGCTTTTGTTCCAGTTGAGTATGAGGAGGCTCTGAAGGTAGGTTCATTTAAATTTATTTTAAAGAGAAGACGTCCCATAGAAAGTTTATGTGGAGTGGAATATTTGTTTGCTGGGTGTTGGGAAGGTGAAGCATCACCATATATACTGTGTTTACTCCCTGTATAAACAGCACTTGTTATAATACTTTTGGTTAATCTGCAACATTAGCTAAGAATTATGCGTCGAATTGCCAGTTAACAATGTAACATTAAACCTCACATTTGCCTCCATATCAGCACCAATCCCTTATTTGTGTATAACTGAGCCCATGTGCACACGATCTTGATCTTAGCACTGCACTGTCACATCCTTGTCCTTTAGGGCAACAAATTCAAACCAGTGTGCAGCAGTTTAGCTGTTTACTAAAAGATATTCAGGTTACAGTTATTTAATCAATATAGGCTTAAAGGAATAGAAAAGTTGTACAGAAGTATTTAATTGAGCATTTTTATTGCCCTGGAATCTAGGGTGTCCTGGTCCCAAGTGCACTCATGGGCAACTTTATGTTCAAATATGATGTTCATCATGGACAAATTGGGATTTGCACACAAGTCCAATAGCAGAACATCACTTGGGTTCAGCTCACACATGCCGCTCCTCCCAGTCACACCCTGTCAGGGCTTGCTGTCATTGCCCCCATAGGACAATGGAGTCTGTAGATGGGGCGCTCTCCAGCACCCCACCTAGCATTTGTGTTCTCAGTGAAAAATGCAGCTTTGTGGAGACACTGACAGGCTTTTCACTCGTTTTCCAGAGTGCAGCGAGGCAGGGGAACCGACTGCACATGAATGTGTACGAGACTCGAGGACAGCTGGCAAAGGTCGCTACCACCAAGGCCAGCGGAACAGAGCCCAAGAGGGGTTTCAGACCCCCGCAGCACTGCCCCTCCCTTGCTCAGGTGGTCAGCCGCAAGGTCCAGGCTGCAGTGCCAGAACAGGGCATGGTAAGACTGCGGCACACAGGTTTTCACCGCAGGCACGTTTGATAGTCAGTTAGTTAGTTAGTTCATCCACTGCTGCCCACCAAGCTTTGATGTTTGAATGTGAGCTCATGATTTCACTGCTGCTTCTAAGTTTGTGTGTTTGTATGTGATGTATCTGGATGATAGTGTCAGTAAGGTAGCATGTAATATGTTAATAAAACCTGTTTATCCATTTTGATTGACACTGTTTTTCAATTTCTCAGGTGATTATGAAAGAAGTAAAAGGGACCAAAGAGGAAGACAAGACTCCCCCAGCCTGGTTCACCTCCTACATGGAAAAAGTAAGAAGAACCCAGTGGAGTTTCATAGCAGTAATTACGCTAAACGACTGATGATTAAAGCATTCACTGTCTCATTCAGTTTAAGGACCAGGTAGTTCGTGAGGCAGTAGAGAAGATCTGCCGGGAGTTTTCGGGACAGTGCTGCATCCACAAACCCCTGGGGGGAGGAGGAGGAGGAGGAGGAGCAGGGGGAGCTGGTGGAGGTAGAGCAGAAGCAGTGGGAGGAGCAGAGATCCAGCAGGTTCCTGAGGTGTCTTCCTCCACTCTGCCTGGAGCACCATCCTCCTCAACTCCTCCGTGCTCCTCCTGTAGGGGGCAGACCACTGGAGGAGGCTACCAGTGCAGGTATGTGTTGTTGCTAATTGGAAGTCCCTCTGGATGAGTAAATGTAAATTATTAATAAATTCTAGCATTAGAAGTTCTTCACTCTTTTGATTCTGTTTTTTTGATTTATATTTATTGGGGCAAGATATTGTCATGATACTCCAGCATCAGCAGGCACATGGCACTTAAAGTAGCCCAAACCCTTACACCCTTACCTTTAAGCTTTGCCACAGTCCAAATGGATGAGTTTAAAAACAGAAAACCAGTTCACCCACCCAGAGCTGTTATGAAGCAGGGATCTATGTGTAGCAAGCAAATCCACTTTTTCCTGCTTTATAGGAAGAGTCAACTTCGTCCCCAGAAGTTGGTGCTTGATCCTAACTCTGCACTCTGTATCAAAAGTGCTGTAACAATTTAGCATTGCAGTTTGATCATGGACACACAATGGGCAGTTATGTAATCCCATATGTTCTCTTTAAATGCCAAAGCTGGCAAACACGACAAATGTGTTACACTGCTAAGTGGAAGTGCAAAGCACAGCATCAGTTTAACAAGGTGAGTGCACCTGCATCTGCTGCAGCCGTACAAATGTACTGTAATTTAATCTAGTAAAACTGACTAGGTGAACACAAATTTCTTACGTTTGGCCTGGATCGTGTGCAGTGCAGCCATTGCTTCCTAAAAGTGGTACAAGAGCATCAGAAACGTAAAGTGCAGCAGTGGTTCTGCAATAACAGAACTGTGAGCTCTGAAGCTTTCTGTGGAATCTGCCCCTCTGTAGATCCTGAGCGAGTGCTCTTAGTCACGGTGTCGGTTTTTTAGATGGAATCTGACTTTCTCGCCTCGTTTTCGCTTCCGTTTTCTACCTCTCGCTGCTTCCCGCCTGGTTGCTGATGCTTTCTCCTGTCCCTCTTGGCTGTGTCACTCAACAGTGTGTGTACCTCTTGTACTCTGTGCGAGCCCTGCAGCTTCTCTCACGATCCCAGTCACAACCTGGTGAGAGCCAGGACTCCTCTGTCCATCCCAGAGCACGGATCACCTGCCCCAGACCACAGCAGGTATGACACAGCTACTCTACACTGTCAGCACACTAAACGCAGTTTGAAATATTTGATCATATTCACCAAAACGCAGAGACTACTGGTTAGCCTTGTATTATTTCTTAGTTCTGCACACTAAATGTGTAACAACACTGCACTAAGTGGTGTTATTGCTAGTTGCTACAGGGTAGTCTGAATCAAATATGCAATAATTCTGCCCTGTATGTTTGTCAAGCAGAAATGTCGTGTTACATCACTGTTGTACAGGTTCTACAGGCGAGGTGATCGCAGTTTCCGGAAGGCGGAGAAGCAGCGGCTGAAAGCGGAAAAGCGCCTGCTGAAGGCTGAGGTGAAAGAGATCCGGAAACAGCTGAGGATGGAGAGGCGGGGCATACAATGGAGCTCCTCCCACCGAGATGGAAGCTCCTCCCCTGTCCTTCTGCAGCCTAGAGCCACACAGCACAACAGCCCGGAGTAAGTTACCAACAAAGTTAGAAATCCCGTTCTGGCACGTTAATAGATCTTAGTCTAAATTTTAATCAGTCACTGGACAGCAGCACGTGGTCTCCTAATGTGCTGCTGTCCAGTGACTGTGTCAAAACACCGCGAGTAGCTCAGTTTTTTTAAAAAGTAATACAAGAAATAATTAGTGTTTCTGTCCTTATCCTAACATCAACACCCGCTAAGTCACAGGAAGGCTGTCATCAGCTCAGCGACATACAGAAGCAGTGTTTGCAGCATTTGACCAATCACAAACGTGGACTTGTCTCTTTACAAAGAAGAACTGTGATATCAGAAAAACACAAAGTATACACATAATAATTACTCACTTAACCCCAAATCCTGCCTTTCTGTGGGTACTCTGGCTTCCTCCCACAGTCTAAATTGGTCATGGATGAGAGATTGATAAAGTGTATAGATTATGGTAAAATGTGGTTTGTAGTCTGAAGCAGACAATAAGATGTATAAAAATTGCTATATCAATGCCAGTCCAGTCTATTCAAACCACTGTAGTAACCTGTGCGCACATTTCAAATATGAATGGGAGGTGAAAGACTTCTTTGAAGTCTGAACTGACAAGGAATCAGAATGAAGGGACTTTTCCTTCTTGCCCAGGCGTCCAAAGCGCCCCTGTCCCCTGGTGGTTCCCGCCATGACGGCTGCGTTTCTGGATGAAAACCTTCCTGATGGAACGCGACTGCGTCCTGGGACCAAGTTTATCAAGTACTGGAAGATGAGGAACACTGGAACTGTCAGCTGGAGTGCTGATACTAAGGTAAAGCCTCTTTACAGCCTGAGTATCCTGCAGCTACTGCCTCCTGAATTAGGAGGTGACCCTGTGTGTGTGTGTGTGTGTACTTCCAGACATAGTTCTGATATTATAGATGAGGACAGAATTATTAGCCCCCCTATGATTTTTTTTTTAACAGTAATTCCAATGTGCTGTTTAATAGAGCATTTTTAGCACACCTTATCCAAACATCCTAGTTTTAGTTTGGATGCTTACATTATTCCCCCCAAAACAAAACCTACCAGGGTCAAAATTATTACCCCCTCTGATGTTAATAGCCATAGTTGTGCGTCCCTTCTTGCTGGATAACGGTCTGCAGTCTCACACACGTCTGCTGAGCAATTGCAGCCCATTGTTTTTCTGGTCAATCTCTCGAGCTCCTCCAGATTAGATGGTCTTCTTCATTTCGGCCCACAGACTTTCAGTGAGATTTAACTGGGGTTTTGTGAGCTAGTTCAACAGAGCGATGTGTGTTCGGGTCATTGTCGTGTTGGAACACAAAGCGAAAGCACAGACCCAGATCTGCTGCGCTTTTCTTTCAAAATCTTCACAGATCTTTGTGTTAATTTCCACCTTAATGTGATTCCCAGTTCCTGAAGCATGCCTAAAACATAATACTCCCACCACCATGTGGGGACAGACTTCTTTGGGTTGTGTGCCTCTCCCTTCTTTCTCCAAACATAAGCAGCATATGCTCTGATAAATTTCTATATCCATCTCCGGCTTTGTGAACATGAGCATTTTATTTTCTCGAGTCTAAACGGGTCTCTCTTGTTTTTGGTTGAGTGACAGCTCAAAGTCTTGCTGAAGTTTTTATACTGTAAATGTGTGAATGGGAAGATAACCCTCAGTTTTACCTTGATTTTTCAAGGTTTGAGCATTGCAAAGTTAAAGCGGTGGTTTGTCGTAATGCTCAATGGAAAGGTCAGTTTTCAGGGGGCTAGTAGTGTTGATCCTGATAAATTTTGTTTTTATTAAATAATTCTGTTATCGTTTGCAAATACAAATAATTTATTCTTTCTAAAGAAAACTATTATGTTTAGAAATACAATGACGAAAATCCCTTACTCTGTTAAAAAAGTCCTCATCTGTATCTGAACTCTGATTAAAGTGTTCCTTTAAGGGTGCCCGGGTGGCTCAGTGGTGGAGCGGGCGACCACATGCGACAGGTTCGAGTCCCAGCCTGTCGCCAGCTTGCCCGCATGTCCTCCCCTGTATCCTTCCCCATTTCCTGTCTCCCTCCACTACCAATAATAAAAGCTGCTGTGGCCAAAAAGTAAAAACAAAAAAAGTGTTCCTTCACTTCTTTTTGAGGAGTAAGTAAGCAAACTGCTGACTGAATAAATCCTGCTTTGGCCTTCACACTCTTTATGTATCTGAGCACAAAGAGATTTTGGTCCATTGTCTGCTAATCATCACACAACACTGAATGACCGCCCAGTGAGGGAGCATTATATTATGTCTTGTTTGGTTCCTGCAGCTAAAGTTTATGTGGGGAAACCTGGCAGTGGGATCTGGAGACCGTTGGAGAGAAGTGTCAGTTCCCTTCCTTCAGCCAGGACAGGTGAGACTGAGACAAGGTTTTTACCCCAACTCAGCTTTGGGAAAGTATCCTCAATTGTACCTACATGCAGCACTGAAACACTGTTGTGCTCTTTTTGTGTGTGCGTGTGTGTGTGTGTGTGTGTGTGTGTGTGTGTGTGTGTGTGTGTGTACAGGTAGGTATAGTGAGCGTAGCACTGTGTGCTCCTGCTGTGGAGGGCTCCTACACGTCCCATTGGCGTCTGGCCCACGCTGGGGAGCAGTTTGGACCGAGAGTGTGGTGCAGCATCGTGGTCGACCCTCTGGCCCCAGCACCCATGATGGCTGATGGGATACTTGTGTCACCCTGTGTCACACCACAGGTAGAACCAATTACTGCAATGCAAAATCAATGCACTTTTATTTATATAGCGCCAAATCACAACAAACAGTCGCCTCAAGGCGCTTTGTATTGTGGGTAAAGACCCTACAATAACACAGAGAAAACCCAACAGTCAAAACGACCCCCTATGAGCAAGCACTTGTCAACAGTGGGAAGGAAAAACTCCCTTTTAACAGGAAGAAACCTCCAGCAGAACCAGGCTCAGGGAGGGGCAGTCATCTGCTGCGACCGGTTGGGGTTGACGGGAGAGAGACAGGACAAAAGACATGCTGTGGAAGAGAGCCAGAGATTAATAATAATTGATTAAATACAGAGTGAAGTATAAACAAGTAAATAAAGGTGAATGAGAAGAAAAATACTGTGCAGCATAGGAACCCCCAGCAGGCTAAGCCTGAACTAAAGGAGGGTTCAGGGTCACCTGATCCAGCCCTAACTATAAGCTTGATCAAAAAGGAAAGTTTTAAGCCTAATCTTAAAAATAGAGAGGGTGTCTGTCTCCTGAATCCAATTCAATTCAATTCAATTTTATTTATATAGCGCCAAATCACAACAAACAGTCGCCTCAAGGCGCTTTGTATTGTGGGTAAAGACCCTACAATAACACAGAGAAAACCCAACAGTCAAAACGACCCCCTATGAGCAAGCACTTGGCGACGGTGGGAAGGAAAAACTCCCTTTTAACAGGAAGAAACCTCCAGCAGAACCAGGCTCAGGGAGGGGCAGTCATCTGCTGCGACCGGTTGGGGCTGAGTGGAGAGAGACAGGACAAAAGACATGCTGTGGAAGAGAGCCAGAGATTAATAATAATGATTAAATACAGAGTGAAGTATAAACAAGTAAGTAAAGGTGAAAGAGAAGAAGCAGTGCATTATGGGACCCCCCTCAGCAGCCTAGGCCTATAGCAGCATAACTAAGGGGTGGTTCAGGGTCGTCTGATCCAGCCCTAACTATAAGCTTGATCATAAAGGAAAGTTTTAAGCCTAATCTTAAAAATAGAGAGGGTGTCTGTCTCCTGAATCCAAGCTGGGAGCTGGTTCCACAGAAGAGGGGCCTGAAAGCTGAAGGCTCTGCCTCCCATTCTACTTTTAAGTATCCTAGGAACCACAAGTAAGCCAGCAGTCTGAGAACAAAGTGCTCTATTGGGGTGATACGGTACTATGAGGTCTTTGAGATAAGATGGGGCCTGATTATTCAAGACCTTGTATGTTAGGAGAAGGATTTTAAATTCTATTCTAGATTTAACAGGGAGCCAATGAAGAGAAGCCAATATGGGAGAAATCTGCTCTCTCTTTCTAGTCCCTGTCAGTACTCTAGCTGCAGCATTTTGGATCAGCTGAAGGCCTGCTGTCCAGTGGGCACTCTTTCAATGATAAGGCTGTGCACATCCTGGACAGGGAGGAATGCTGGTTTGAGCGGGGAGTCAAGGAGGCCATTTACATGAAAAGTGAACGGCCATCTCTGAACTGATGAAGGGGCCGTAAAATACATCTTTCATCATCTTACAATACTGTGATTACAGCTATTCCCCAACTCTGTGAATAATACTCATGGTCAATGATCAGTGGTGTTGACAACTTGTATTTTAATCATGAAACTGAGCTCATGGCCCATAATTATTCAGTGGTGCTAGTTTCAGATTATCCAACTGTACCGTATAATGTTGGGGAAACCTGCAGTTAGCTGAGACTGAAGGAGCCACTTGGATGAGTGGCAAAACATCTCCCGCTGAAAATGCTACATCCAGATGAACAGAATCAGCTTTTTGTGATTCCCTTCCCTGGATGATTGAGCGTGCATCAGGGCAGTCTAAGTAAATATCAGCCGTTGTAAAAGTTAATGTCCTTAAAATGACATGTCTTTAGGTAGGCTGTGAATATTTTTTCTGGTTAAAATCTTACTTGAGAAAAAGTCCTGAACTCCTTACTATGTAAAGGAGTATTTGACTCAGCTCTGAGTCTTTGTCAGCCTGGCTACAGAGCTGAAAAGAAACTTGGGGTTGTTCCTGTTTTACTCTATCAATGCGTAGACTAATATCGTAAGATGTCGCAGTGTTTTTCATAGCGTGACAAACTATTTTTCCAGACCAAACAGAGGTCTTCTAAATTAGTGAAGCCTTGTTTTTTCTCCAGATTGAGCATTATCTCCTTCAAGGTGCACATTTGCAAATTATTCCTGGGAGTCAGGCATCTCTGATGTGTTTTTCAGCGGCGCCACGATATCCAGGGTTCTACACAGTGAGGATGTAGCACTATTAACAAACTAATCAACTTCTGTGGGAGCAAAGTTTAAGTATTAATTGTGTTGGCACATTGAAGATAAAAATGGAGGAATGTTTTCTTTAATGTCATTACTGCAATTTCAGAAAGAGTTCTACTACAATCTATTAATCATTGTTTAAATGTTATCAGAAATGGTCAGACAAAAGACAATTTTCAGGAAAAACTATTAAAACTGTTATATTTAGAAATTTGGCTGAATGAGAGGCCTATCAGTGTCGCCTGCTCTGGCCCCTGGAATACAATCGACTGTGGTCTCTGGAGTCTCTAGCTTCACATTTCTAAGAATAGAGTTGCCAATAACCAGAGTTTTTTCCTCGGCGGGTATGTCTTCATTGGGGAAAATCAATTTGAAACGTCACCAGGTTGGTGGTGTACCGGGTGACTTCTGTTTCAGATCATGTTTTCTCCTCAGTCACTCTGCCTGCTGCTCGGGTTGACTTGCTGGAGGACAGCTAATAGAGGCTAAGCTATTTCGGCCTGTACCAGCTACATTTATTACAAGTGCTATTAGTACTGAAAGAGGCTGAGGAATAACTAAAGCCACACTAAGCAGGAAAGTGCCAATCAGACAGCTGGAGTTTTGCAGGCCTTGCTGCTAGTAATTCAGCTAAGAGCTAAGCTAGCAAATCCCAAAGGACACAATAAGTGAAAACTATGAATATAATTTCACCTGCAGGTAATTCAAGAGAAAGTGTGCTCTGATAAATCATATATATGTCTCACAAAAAATAAGTTGCTGTATATGTTTGTAATTAATTGAGCCACATAGATTAAGCTACAGTAAACACCACTGTAAAGTAGTGCAGTGATGTGCACATTGGAAACTGAACAATACAAATTATAAGCTTGTGCACAGTTACAATTTACAGCATAAATGTTACACAGTGCAAACTGTATGAAATTTAGAAAGCTTAAAAATTGAATAAATGCATAGATGTGCAAATTCACTGAGAGAGCAACACACACACACACAATGATGTGAAAGTGAAGTGAACTATGTTTGCCTGCAGGGGAAGAACCCACTAGCAAAGGATGGAAAAGCCGGTGCAGTTTCTAGGGAACAACCTTTACTGTCAGTGGACCAAGAAGAGTACTACATCCCGTCTGTAGACCTGCTCACTGCACAGGTACCATGCAGTCATACATGCTGTGCACTGCAACACTTCTCCCCGTGCTCATCCTCTCACCTAATCTTTCATATGCTAGTTCCAAGTTACCAAGTGCAGTCTAATAAAATTGGGCATTGAGCTGATTCTGATACTGTGTGTTTACTTCAGTTGACATGAAGCCAGAATGATAGATCAGCTTTTAAGTATACATGAAGGTGGTTGAGTGCTTATTAAAATTGACGTGACAATAAGTCAAGCATCTGTTTTAAAGCTAGTTTAACAGTCAGATCACACACATTTGCTTTGCTTGCTCCATTTAGCAGGAATCTCACACAGGCTACAGTTTAGCTTTTTGCCCTCTTCTATAGTGAGCTAATAATAAACAAATGCCTGAAAGACTGCTTCCTGCACTTTCCGTCCATAATGCTTTAAGCTACAGTCACACTAAAGCAGTTGGAGACCTCAACATGACCAAAATTAGAGTACTGAAAAACTGGATGTAAAGTTTTTCTCTGGTCATTCATTTTCAGTCCAGTCCTTGTACCTGACCATTTTCATAGGAATGTATTTATTTATTCATTTATTTTGCTTGTTTCGTGTACCCTCAGCACCCGCTAGCTAACTGTAATGATAGCTATTCATTCCGGTAGCTAACAGCTGAAATTCTCAGCCCAGCGCCGCAGCACCTCAGTAAGGTGCAGCGCTGGGCCCTGAACAGGTGTGTCCATATGCATAGGTATTTGCCTGTGACGCCTACGGAAAGGCAGTTTTCAACCTATGGAAACGTGCACCTGTGTAGTCCTCCAAAAACCCAACATCATGTAGCTCAACTGTGTGTTGGTGGAATGCTGATTGGCTGACAAAAAGCGGAAAAGGAATGGGAGTGATGTGCTTCTCCTATTCTGGAATTCACCAGGAATGTTAGAAGTGCAAAAAAAGAACAAGCAAACAAAATATCAAAGAAAAGCAATTATTATTACAGTGAAAAGCACGGATACTTTTTAACACTGTTTCACCTCAGCTCTTTGTGTTATAATTTTTCGTCTTTTCAATTTTATTTATATAGCACCAAATCACAACAGTCGCCTCAAGGTGCTTTGTATTGTAAGGTAAAGACCCTACAATAACACAGAGAAAACCCAACAGTCAAAACGACCCCCTATGAGCAAGCACTTGGCGACGGTGGGAAGGAAAAACTCCCTTTTAACAGGAAGAAACTTCCAGCAGAACCAGGCTCAGGGAGGGGCAGTCATCTGCTGCGACCGGTTGGGGCTGAGTGGAGAGAGACAGGACAAAAGACATGCTGTGGAAGAGAGGCAGAGATTAATAATAATGATTAAATACAGAGTGAAGTATAAACAGTAATAAGAGGTGAATGAAGAAGTAACAGTACTGAGTGCTGAGTTGAGTTCATGTTACTAAGACGTCACAAACAAGTTGCACTTGTCAGTGCAGTGACTCAGAGTGATTGCAGTCAGCCTGAGTGGGATTACAGCTGTTATTAAAAGTGGTCACCATGAAGCTGAGTGTCACATGCTCAATCTGTGTGTGACCGCTTTCAATTAATGTAGTGAACTGTGTTTCTCTGCAGGATAAGAATCCAGTAGCAATAGATGGGAACAAATGAGCACAATAGCAGCGTCACACCTCGAGCCTCTCGGTGGCCACTTGATTGCTGCAGCTGGATGTAATCAGTTCAATGGTTCAGTCACCAGGAAACTGCCAAGCGTTCCTAGTTGCAAGGATGTTGCCATTCTATTTTTACTCCAGTGTGACTGAGCCATTACTTGTATTTGTAATTTGTTCTCATTTATTTTTCAGGATCTTCTGTCTTTTGAGCTGTTGGATATTAACATTGTCCAAGAGCTGGAGAGTGTCCCAAACAACACCCCTGCTGGTAAGAGGTCCAGTGGCATACAGTTGTTGGTCACTGACTGCTTAGATATAAGATTCCTGGTTAGGAACAATAAAACAATCATTTTACTGTTGCAAACCTATGAAAATGGCACAAAGATAACACATCCAGTGTTGAAACTGAGAAATGTGGTGGCTCTTTGAAAATTTCCAGCTGAATTTGAAGACGGCAAAAAAAAAAGGCATCTGAGAAGTAAAGCTGGGTCGAAGTTCACCACTCAGAGAGAGACGCCCAGGAAAAAAGGTTTAAGAACGGTGGAACAGGGTCGAGGCTGAAAACCAATACCGGATGTTAGTGTGATCCTCCGGCAGCACTGCAGTAAAGATAAATGAGATTCTGTGGAAATCACTGCATGGGCTCAGGAACACTTCTGAAACCATCATCAGTTAAGACCGCTCATTGGTCCTCCACAAATGAAGTTCAAACTCTAGCATACAGAAAACCCCAAGATTCAGATTTCTTTTGGAAATCGTGAACGCTGTGTGCCGAAGAGCAGCGGGGCCATCCGTCTGTTTGGTTTTTAACGTGCTTTGGAGCATCCAGATGACACTCTGTGGCTCTGCAGTTAGAGTTCAGGCGCTGAACTGTCCACATCTGACATTCGCTGGAAACATTCGGATCATAACGTGACAAATGAGCCTAAAATTCTACACCAAGCAAGAATGGGGAACATCTCACTTTCCACGCTGTGTTCAGTTTCCAGCAACACTGCTGTTAAAAGAACAGGTGAGGCAGCGCAGTGGGAAACACTCGCCCACCTGTCTGTGTCGCCTGCTGAGAGGCAACTTGGGGATCTGTCTGTCAGCATCTCAGCAACTGTGCAATGTATTGACTTCAAACTTGGAGGATAGATGCGTATTGAAGAGTATAACAGCATTGGTCTCTCAGCTGTCTCATCTCTGTATTTCTACGTCAGATATCTTCATCAGTATTGAATGAAACAAACGCAGCACCCGCTGAACAACTGCTAAGCTCAACACTGAATCACTTTCATATACACGAACATACTTTCTGACGAGCCTTTGAGCAGCGACACGTGCTCTTTGGAACTCTTTAAGTGTAACTGATGTCGGTGTCCGAACACGGATACATGTTATTTAAAAAGTGTTAGTTTGACATGCCGTCTTTATACAAATTAGAAATGGACTTAAATGGTTTGCTAATCGCTGTATCCAATTTTAATACTCAGTTTAGGCAGCACCTAGCTAATTTTAGAGAGGCTGTATTTTTGGTAGCAGCTCCAAGTACAAAGTTACAAATGAAAAGGCCCATAAGGCCCATAAGAGCCTTGTAGCCTGCTGCTAACTGCAGGAAGCTTACCCATGAAGAGGCTTGAGCTCAGTTAAGATCCTGTCTGTGTTCTCTTATTCTCCTCCAGACATGACTCCCTGCATGTCCCCTCTGCCTCAAGATGGCCACTTGCAGGACAAGGGTAATCCCTCCTTGGGTCTGATTCAGGAAGAGGCTGAAGTCATCAATAGCATCATGGGTAATGGAGGCCTGACTGTGACTCAACTCTGACCAACTTGGTTCATTTTCCTTGGCTGTAAACCCTGTGTGGCCACAAGTTCAAAGCTTCCCAGCATGCACTGGGGCAAAAGATTTATGGATAGCAGTCTTGTTTTATGTTCTTCTCTGCAGTGCTATTGTATGGTAAATGGACTAGTTCTTATATAGCGCTTTTCTACTCTGTCTGAGCACTCAAAGCACTCATACAAAATGTTTACATTCACACCAGCACTTCCATGATTAACTAAGCTAAGTGCTTTTAATATCTAACATTCACACTCCAACAGTTGTGTCGAAGAGCAACTTGGGGTTAAGTATCTTGCCCAAGGTAGCCTGGAATCGAACCGCCAACCTTCCGAACAGTGGGTGACCCGCTCTACCTCCTGAGCTACTAAAACAGTTCAACTGTTTATGCATTTCATTTGCAGCCATGCAGTTAGTTTTCTGAACCAAGTGGCCGGAGCAGTCGCTGTCCCTGCTGTGCACAGGTTTAGCTGAAATGTTGTGCGTATGCTATGCTGTTGATCAGAGTCTAGCCACCAAACTCATCAGTGTACTTGTGTGCGTAGAAATGCATGTCTGGCGTGCACATCTTGACATTTGTCTTCTTGTTGCTGGTCCTCAGATGTCCCCCATGGGGTAGGACCTGGAGCTGAAGGGGGTGGGGTCCCAGCTCAGGAGGAAGGGGAGGATGACATCAGCAGCACTCAGTTTGTTTGTGAGACTGTGATTCGCTCGATGACCCTGGAGGAAGCCCCTGACCACAAGCCTCTGAGAGGATCCTGCCCGGGAACAGGAAAAGGTCAGCGATGCTGTCACAGGCCTGACTCGTGCTGTTAAGTGAATTACTGTGTAATGCCTGAAACATCGTGGTGTGGACTCATCATTATTCTGTAGTTGGTCTGTTAAAGCCTAAATGTGTCTTTAAGCACTGCATTTGTCATTGTTACAAAATAAATTTGCCTGACTTGAATTCTGAGTGAGCATCTGTACTTGTTGGTAACACTTTATAATACGGATATATAATCCCTGTGATTACCTGTAATTATGTAAATTGCAGAGTACTTCCGGCCTTAGCTGTGGGCTTTATTATAAAGTGTTACCGACTTGTGTGTGCTTGTTCAGTAACAGCAGTACACCAGCTCACAGTGGGTGGTCCTTGTGTTTGCTTTCAGTGGTGCGTCCGGCTCCTCATGGCGGCTCCTCCTCTTTGTCCTGCATGATGAGTAAAACGGTGAAAATGGAGGAGAGCCCCGAGAGCTGCTCTGGCACCTCGAACAGCCCTCTGAAACCACTAACTGCTCTCAAGGCTTCCATCCCTTCCCCACTGAAAGCCTCCCTGCCCGCTCCACCGTCTGTGACCCTGAACACGTTGCCCGGCCCGAGCTCAGCGCCAGCCCCTCTCCATGCTTCAGCCAGGACCTCCACGCTACCAGAGCACACAGTCACAGGTGATAGAGGCCACAGTTACCTGAGGTTTGAGTTGAGCTCTTGACTCAAGCAGTTTATCTGTGAGAAAGATCTGATGCCACCCTTGGTTTGCACAGGAGCAGGTTTGAAGTCCAGAGTTGCAACTTATGCTTTATCTTTGTGTCCTCTGGAAGCGCCATCAGGGCAGTTATCATCTAGTGTAAACTTAAAGCCACCTGGAATATATTGTGACGGCATCTTGTGGTGATCTGTGTGTAACTATTTAACCACAAATGCAGTAGAACTTCATGTAGAGAAAAACTGTTTATTCTTTGAAAGGCAGGTCCACCAGTCAGAAACGGGATGAGGTTAGGATTTAAATTTGTCAGGCAACCAGTTCATGTTCAAATGAACCTTTGCTGCTCTCTCTTTACTCTGATTAGATAAGGAGGGCCGAGGCTGTGGATGGCCTGGAATGCGTACAGGAGGATTTTGAAATTAATTCTGAATTTAACTGGGAGCCAGTGGAGCTGCTGTAGGACTGGGCTGATGTGCTGAAGGGGGTTTTGGTGATGATGCGAGCAGCTGAGTTTTGAACCATCTGAAGCTTCTGGAGGGATTTGTGAAGGAGGTCCATCATAGGGCAAGAGGCGAGGTACACGCTGGACAGGTCGCGACCCTGTCACAGGGCTAAAACACAGAGACAGACAACCGTTCACACTCACACCTGTGGGCAATTTAGAATCACCAGTTAGCCACTAACTGGGAGGAAACTGGAGTACCCAGGGAGAACCCACGCAAACACAGGGAGAACCCAGAAACACAGAGGTGGATTTGAACCCAGGACCTTCCTGCAGTGAGGCAACAGCGCTAACCACCGTTCTGCTTACCACCCTGAACGCGCCCGATCCCGTCTGATCCTGGCCCAACAACATCAGTTTTCATGTTGTTCAGTTCTCCTCCCAGTGGTATCAAAATCATGTAAGCTGGTGTATTCTGTGATTTTTCAAATAAGGACGTGAAAAAGGCGAAGCTTACAAATTCATCCCCAAATCACCAGCTCTTGATACGTACCTCAGTGGGGTAAAATACGTTAAGTACAGTTAACAGTACGTTAAGAATGATTCAGAAAGCAAAACAAAATCTACCAAAATAAAAGTCTTTGTAAAAAGTTTTGCATCCACTAGTTTTTGGCTGCTGGCATCGATTTTAATTGGAGGAATAAATTTTAAAAAAAAAATCTGTCTCGTGTCCTTTCTGGACTGGGCTAACGGAGTAGTTGATCATATTTATCTGGGAGAATGCAAAACTTATTGTAAGATGTCCAAGAAGATGAAGTCTTGGTACAGACCACATAAAACCTAGCAGGCTGGATTTCATGAAGCTCAGTGGAGCATGGGCAAAAGAAGATCCCATTCAGTTCTGACAAGGATTCGGATTGCTTAGATGGAAGATGGAGTAGTGGTGTTGGTGGAGGAGTGACGTAATCTTCTGAGCGTTTTGTGTGATTTACTGTCTGGTCTCCATTTCACTGCATCAGTAGAAGTACTGGCTTCAGGGGCGTTTGGTGTGTGTGTGCTGAAAGGGTTTGTTAGCAAGCAGCTGGCAGTGAGTGTGTGTACGTGAGACGGTTCTGTCACTGTCGTCACACAACCACAATTGTTATTTCTGCAACAAATCAAATGCAGCGTTAACTGATGTGCCTGCAGTGTACGGGATGCTGATGAACTGTAGAGGAAGCCAGGTTTGCTGTTTTCTCCTGCTTCAAGTATTTATGTGAAACTAGGCTAACGGGCTCCAGCTTGGTGCTTCATGCTTCCACGCTCAAACCGGGCCATAAGGGAAGTGCAGACTTCTCTGAAAGCCTACGCTGAAACTTGCGCCATAACCTGCCGTGCACCTCTCTAAAAATGTACCTACACATGTGGACACACCCTCACTGTAATTGGGCCCTTTAGTCCCATTATTTCCTTCTAGCCTGTGTGGGCTGCGGTGTAGGATCATCACAGATGATGCAGACTTGGAAATGAGGCCTCAAACCTCTCCTGTGAGTGTAAACGAGTGAAGCGTCTCTCCCAGCATGTGTTTGACTTCCAGGCCCGTCCCGTGTGATGAGTGAGGCAGTCATACCCAGTGTTGCTTCCTTGGTCTCATCATAGGTGAAGCTGAGGAATCCCACATGGAGAGCATCTGTGTGGAGTCCGGAGTGAGGGAGACACAAGGAGAGGAGGAGAAGAGGGATGTCACGAGGAGTCGCTCCTCCTCCACATCCTCAGAGGATTACATCATCATCCTCCCCGACTGCTTCGACACCACTCGGCCCCTGGGAGAGTCCATGTACAGGTATGAGCCCTGGCTTTAGAGGAACAGCAAGAGCCACCATGTGTGGTACATCGAGCCCAGAAGTCGGGCTCCTGAGTGCTGTTAGCTTTCCTGTGAATCCTTGTTCTTTGTCCTGTTGCAGCTCTGCTCTGTCCCAGCCTGGAGACATCCTACCCAAGACTCCCACAGACCCAGATGCCCCCTCTGCTGAGCATCAGGGCAGTACCACAGGCGGGGGGAAGCAGATGAGGTAGGTGAAGCAGCAGCGGCTCCAGGAATGGAGCTGTCAGGAACCAGCAGTGCCAACGACATGCTGTGTACATCCCAGACGCTGGACGACGAGCCGCTGACTCCTGAAGTGGTGGCGCCACCTAAAGCCATCGTCAGTTCATCGTAAGTATAAATAAAGTTACTTAATCATTTTTCTCCATATTAAAAACTTGCTTGTGCCTCATCATCACTGTCATTGTGGGGCACCAGTGCAGCTGGAAATTTCAAATTTTGTTTGTTGATTCTTTGTGGAGGTGTGTTTGCTGTTTGTTGGACTGGCAGGAAATGATTAGATAAATAACACAAACTTATTCAAATATCTTAACATTTAAAAGCCCAGAGAGCAGCGGGGAAAGAGAGGGCGATGCTGCTGCTGCTGCTGGGGAAGGGGCAGAGGGCTCCGAGCTGTACCAAACTGAGGACGGTGAGCTCCTCGCAGCATGTGTGACTGTCGTTTAATGTTGGGCAGATGTGCAGAGCCCAGGATGATGCGATGGTTTGTGTTACAGAGTCAGCTCCTGAACAGACCGACACAGGTGACATCCAAACTACGGACACGGAGAAAACCCACCCCGAGGATCCCAGGTCTGTATGTACACAGACACACACACACACACAGACACACACACACACTCAAACTGCTACTAGCTATACCTGGTACATGCTGTGGAGCTTACATGTTAAACTCGAGGCTCCTGGGCCGGATACATCGTATTTCTATCAGAACTGGTCTGCTGGTGCACACCGCTGAGACTACAAGTTCTAGTGAGTGCACTGCAATCACTGGTGTGTTGGCACGTCAATCAAGGCCTTCAAGCAGGCACACCCCACCCGGTCCCACGATCATCCCATCACTTTGAACCAAGTTTAAGAAAGCTTCTAAAAGAAATAGCCAAACAGGGGCTTTCAGGAAGGTGTGAGGCAGAGTATCTGTTCACAACATGAAGGTAAACCCGTCTGTCTCATGCGCAGCTGATGTGGCCGTAATTAAAGAGTACAGCATCAGATGACACAGAAGTACAAGGATCTGAAACTCCAGAAGGTAGACGAGTTCAGAGAAGTCTGCTCTCGCAGCAGGCTACGTTCACCGTTAAAGTTTTATGGTGGCAGAAACCGCAACATCAGCCCGGCTGTTTACCGACGGAGGGTTTGTGGGGAGATGCGTGCAGACAGAAAGCAAGCTGTTTTAAATGTGAGCCTGAGCAGGAACGCAATTGTTGGTCAAGCACGTGAGCCTGTCATCAATCCACAGAAAGAGCTGATGGAGGAGAGAGATTCCCTCGCTGTGGATGAGGAGGAGCACCACAGCTGAGGATAACCAGCTGTGGAGTGGACTCCAGTTTTTGTGTAACAGGAACTGTTTGGTCTTCCTGTTTGGTACTGCTTAATTCACTCCCTTATTTCCTCAGACAGCTGAATATTAAATGGCAAAAATTCACATCCGTGAGAAGTAAACACCGTTATTAGAGAAAAGGGTGAAAAAAGAGTTCTCCATTCTCCAAATGTTTCTCCCCCTCAGGCAACAAGGCATCACCGGCGGCCTGGTGAAAGGCGCTCTGTCAGTAGCTGCTTCTGCCTACAAAGCCCTGTTCACTGGACAAGGCCCCACACAGGTGAGCACTTAACCTTTGTTTGCTTCATATTTCATATTTTGGAATTTCAAGGCTGTTTTTCAGGGTTGAAGCAAATCCCCATCCTCAGGTTGTCCCTGCTGCATTTTTCATCCTGTTTTCTCCTTTGATGGATTTATTTCCTTTGTGGCAGAAGGGTGTTAGTGAGCTCTTTTTACCTGGCTAAATTACCATGGTAACATATGCTGAACACAGCCTTGACTGAAGTAGATGACACTCATTTTGTGCCAAGAAAAGTCACATGACGTGTGGAATGCCCCTTTTTATGTGAGCGCGCTCAGAACCTGACCGTCGCGACGGTGTCATCTGTGGCTGGGTTTCAGGTGAAGTTCCCTGGTGGTGTAACCCCTCGGGACCCTGCAGGTCAGACTGGGCGGGGCCACTCAAAGCCTCTGTGGAGCCTTAACGATGTTAGGCCAGCAAATGCTTTTGGTCCATTTACAAACAAGCACAGTTCTACTGCCACTCTTTCCATTCGGGAATCCTGTGTATTGTGAGGATGTGCATCCCCAATTCCCAAAAAGTTGGGGTGCTGTGTAAAATCTGACAAACCCGTGTTTTATTCACGACAGGACGCAGACAAAATTTCAGACGTTAAAACCGAGACATTTTACAGTTTCGTAGAAAATATGAGCTCATTTTGAATTTGAAAGTAGCACGTCAGTGAAGTTGGATCAGGAGCACCAAAGCAGGGTTGTAGCCCGTACCCGGGCGGAGGTGCGAGGTAAACATGGCTCGGTGGCAGCTTTCTTGAGACCTGTTGCTGCCATCAAATTCAAAATGAGCTCATATTTTTCTTAAAATGGGACATTTTCTGATGTTTATGTTGTCTTGTGAATAAAATCATGGTCTGTGAGATTTTCAGGTCATTGAAGTCCGTGCACAGCGCCCAGCTTTGGTCGGCCGTCACAGAGTGACCGCCGCCGGTTGTCATGCCTTCAGATAAAAATATATTCAGGCTTTTGTGGTAATCAGCAGCTGGCCCGTTTGACTCATCAGATCTTGTTTCCACCCAGCCTGCAGTGGATGCATCCACCCAGGACACCATGATGGCTGTGCTGGTGGAGATGGGTTTTGCAGACCGGTCACTGAACCAGCGGCTGCTGAAGAAACACAACTACAACCTGCTGGACGTGGTCAACGAGCTCGTCCAGATGACCGACAATGACTGGTACTCCACGCGTTACTGACGAGGAGACGACGCGCACTCTTCCTCCTGCTCAGCTCTTCGCTAATTTGCCCTTTCGGATTGAGGGCAGTCTTCGCTTTGACCATATAAGGGGACATTCCAGCCAGCCCGGGATGCTGTAGTGGACCATCAAACACCCACTGTCTGTAGTATTACTTTCAGCGTAGATCTTGATAGTGGCAGGTTTTCTTTGCATATCCGTCTAAGAAAGATGAAAAGAGACGCATTCTAGTTTTTCAAATGTGTATCACATGACAAGCTGACACCATATACTTTTATTTAAGCGTGGAAAAACAAGAAGCATAAAAGCTGATAAAAGAATTTGCTTCCATCAAACTTAACGAGGTGAGCTAAAGTTGGGTTAGCTGCAGAACCTAGACAGTTGTACATTTGTGATGCTAGTTCATGTTTGTTTCAGGTAAATATAGATGAAAAGCACCTTCCTGCTGTTCCCTTTGCCGACACAGTGCTGAAGTGCAAAGCAGCACGATTCTGCTGCTTTGCACTGAGGAGGATCGAAAGGTCACTCACCTTTTGGCAAAAGTAGACCGTAAATTCAGAAATGATGCCTTCAGTGCTGAAGCCGAGGCCTTACCTGCCCCAGAGAGCCTGATCGGACTGGTCTCAGTGATGTTAATGAAGGCTCAGTCACACCCATGGTGATGGTGCTGCATGTTTCTGCATATTGTGGTAATGTAACAACTGATGCTTGACTACACAGTTCAGTAAACAACGTTAGGTAGGGAGCTAATGCTGTTTTGCGTCACAAAGCTAAAATTAAGTTTGCACATTTTATTTCAAGACATGTTTGGACCGATGACTCCTGCCTCGCAGAAGGCAACTTCCCCACAGTTCAACATGAGGCGGCTCATTTGCAGGAATTTCCTGGAAAAATGGATTTTACTGATGTGACTCAGCCCGAGAGCTCCGGCCTCGTGTCTGCGTCAGGTTTGCTTATTGTCCTGTGAATTTTCTCTGGCCAGTGCACCGGGTGAACCAGGGTACCAGTAGCTGTAAAAGCAAAGTGAACTTTACTGCTTGGGCTGTAAATAGTCAGAAAACGATGCAAACTGAGTGTGGGTCGGGGAACCAGGACCAGGCGATGCTCACGTATGTTCCTTTCTGTCTGCTTTCTTTACTGTGGGCAGTGCTCCAGCTCAAAGAGCAGGACCACATTAAGTGTTTGTTCATTGTGATGATGAATGTGATGAAATACATTTATTTGACCTTTAACTTACTGTACCGTTCAAAGGCAGACGTTCCCCTCTGTCTTTGTTCTGATTCAGAACTCAGTCAGCTGTGTTAGACAGGAAGCGGTCATCTGCGCGCTCATTACCTACTGAATCTAAGATTTTGGTTGCACTTGTTCCGTACATCACCTTCGTTCTGTCACTTGGGTCAGTCACTGAAACTAAAGGGAACTTGCATACGTTTTTTACCGTACGCACACGTAACCTGCTTTAGACGAGTAATTATAAAAATCCACCTTTACCTGAAACTTTGAGTCGCAGGAACTAAAAAGGTTCTTTCAGACTTTTTGCTGGTTTCCCTCCAGGCTGAATGTTGCTCACTGAGCACTAGAACTAGATTTAAGGTAAGGCAGAGACAGGTGAGCAGCTAACCAATCAGATTTGTTTAGCACAAAGTTTACCCCAAAGTTAATGTAGACACACATTGAGGTCCTCTGAAGGTTCCTAGTCTCTGTGGAAAGTCTCTGCAGGTGAATGTAAATGTTATTCTGAATGACTCGGACTAAGAGACCTGGACGATGCTGTCCTAACGTCTGAGCTGGCTCTCACTATAAGGAGCTCTCTGTGTTCCCTGCACATTTGATCAGTTGAGGAGTTTGTGGGGAGATGCTCACTACAATTACCTGAGGGGGGCCGGCGTGATCTCGACCTGGCTTCAGCATTGAGCCAGTCATTTGGTAAGTGTCAGCACTTGAGTAGGTGGGTTTCTGTGATCCATTAGAAAAAGAAGTCAGTCAGAGGTGTGTGGACTTATAATTTGGTGTGTCCTGATTGCGCCATAAATGCCTGCAGCAGCTGTAATAAAGATAGAGGTGTTTTTGTCTTTGTTTAAAGGCTGCAGTGCTGATGCTGCAGGGAAACACCACCAAAACGTTCCTTTCTTCTGATCTCTGTGAATCACATTAATGTAGATGACTCTGATAGGGGCGCGTTGCTTGCTCAGGTGTACAGAGGAGGGTGTGTACAGTAAAGTCATTCCAAACTCTGCTGGGAATGTGTCTAACTGTGGGAAATGTGTGTTCTTTTTCCTTTGCAGATATACAAATATACAAATGCTCCTAGCTGGACCCTTACTTCACTTCATTAGTTAAAGAGTTGAGATAGTTTAAGGTGCTTGTGCTTTGAATGCTTGAAGGCTGTTTGGAAATGTAATGTTGTATTTTTCAGCTACATGTGTGGTGGTTAAGCTGCTCTGCTGTGTAATCTTATACTTTGTAATAAACGTGACTGGGCTGATTTAAGATTGTTTTTGTTTGCACATGAAAGGCTGTGAAGGATTTGTGGCTGGACTTGAAAAATACTTTAATAAAAGACTGTGATCAGCTGTGTGTTATACCTTACACTATTATTGACCACGCTATATATAACAGAACATGCTGCAGCGCTGACGCTGCATTTTTTATTTCTTTATTTTCATTTTTTTTTATCTTTTTGCCAAGATGTCAGGTAATCTGTAACAACAGGAGCTGAAGATCAATGAAGTTAACACAGTTCTAGCTCAGCATAGGAGAAGGGTGAAGCCGCCTGGCTCTGTCTGAGTGAAACATAATCCACGGACTCACACCTCTACAGCTCTGTAAGAAGAAGTTATTACACTGAGCCCAGAAAGTAAGCATTCATATAACCCCACATCAGATGTTTTAACACGTGTCTGCGTTGGTATTTGGTTTATGGGAAGGATTTCAGGTATGCAGTCTAGGCCCACGCGCTTGTGTGCAGTCCTCCGGAAAACTGCACGAGGCCCAAGGGGGGGCGATGCTGTGTGTAGGTTAAATGCCGATTGGTTGAGAAGTGGGCCTGAACAGGAAAGGAAAGCATGATTTCACTGCGTGGAGGCAAAAGCATGAAAAAAGATCAAGGATGGGAAAAAACCATGAAAAGTACAAACAGTGGCGGGTTTCACTGGAGCTCTTTGCACGTTAGAACTTTTTGTCTGCAGGACCTGAAGGACCACCAGCAGCTCCGAGCACAGCCCACACACTGGTTGCCCCACATCTTTGCCACCGCCCCCTGGTGACAGTAACCAGCTATGTTGTAGTTATACCTCTGGTACATTAGGATGTATCTTCACTGATGTCAGCCTTATAGAAAAACTACTGCCCATAATGATCTAAAAGACTAAACTGTAAAACTTTAACTGCAGTGATGTGCAGTAAAGAGAGATGAGTCAAATCAGGCGTAAAACTGTTATCACTGGTCGTCTTAAACTGGTTTCCATAAATTCCAGTGAGAATAGTGGAAATTTTTTGCAATGTTCCAACCAACCTCAAACAAGAAGTGTAAGACCTTTGTTCTTCTGCTATGAATGTGACTTTAGGTCCTCAGTCATCCAGGTCATAGTAGTCTCTGGAGCTTGGAAAAGGCAACTGGACTCTTGAAGATGTTCCACCTCTCATCCAAAAGGCTTCTTCAGTTTTCCGGACCTGTTGAGGTCACCTGAACCAAGGTGTGAATGGGTTTGAGGTACCTGGGGATGGACCTCAGGACTGCATGGTACGTCTATGTCACAGCTACTTTTTATATGTTTATGTTTGATATGTCGACTTCAGGAAGCACAGGACTGACCCAGCCCCCCTCTACATCAATGGCGAGCGTGTGGAGAGGGTCCACACCTTCAGGTTTCTTGGTTTCCTCATCTCTGCTGATCTCTCTTGGTCAGATAACATCACAGCTGTTATCAAGAAGGCTCAGCAGCAACCTCACTTCCTGAGGGTCCTCAGGAAGAACAACTTGGACTCAAACCTGCTGCTGACCTTCTACCGCTCATCCATTGAGAGCCTGCTGATGTACTGTATCACAGTATGGTACAGCAGCTGCACTGAGGCAGACAGGGGGAGGCTTCAGAGGGTAGTCAAGACAACACAAAGAATCATTGGCTGCCCTCTCCCCTCCCTGATGGACATCTACACCTCCCACTGCCTCAGCAGAGCCAGAAACATCATCAAGGACAGCTCACACCCTGGCTTTGAACTGTTTGACCTGCTGCCCTCTAGTATTATTATTATTTGAACCATGTCTGCAACCTCCTCTTAACCTTTTATTTCTTTTAATCTTGTGTTTTAATCCTATATTTTCTCATGATTGTGTGTCTATATGTGTACGTATATGTTTCATGTCCTTAATTTCTCCTCTGTAAAGCACTAAATTGTCCTGTGTCTGAATACTGCTATTCAAATAAACTCAACTACCTGCAGCAGCTGCCACTGTGATCATGGTAATAATGGTCCTAAGTGTTCTCTCCTTTTTGGTCTGCAGTGTCACTGTGTCACAAATCCAGTCATTGTCACACACCTCTCGCCTCACACGCCCACACAAGTTTGTTTGTTTGTTTGTTTTTTATATGTGTGTGTGTGTGTGTGTGTGTGTAACCGCACACTGAAGCTTCATCAGTGTACATTCTGAATATCTGTCAGATTGTCTAAGGGTCCATCAGCACTTCCACTCAGTATAATTCCAATAATAGAGCCATGAACTGAGTCATTTGAATTTATTACACTCCCAGTTCACTCAGATCATAAAGTAGAATACAGACATGCTTCTACACATGGTCCAGTGGTGATCACAACAAAGGCTTTCCTCCTCTTCCTTACCACTGCTGGGTATACTGCAAAGACTGGAATAGAAAACAGGTGAGAGTACTCTGAACAGCTGAAGACACAGGTCGTTCTACTCAGATGAGCGATCCTGATAAATACAAAGAGAAAATGATTCATTGCCAGTCTACAATGACATCCCAAACCTTATCACAGGAAGGCAATCATACCTACAGAGAATCTGTTGGAGATCTTGGCAGTGTGACGGTCATCCACCTTCAGGTCGACTTTAAAGCCTGGATACTGATTTCCAGCTAAGAACAGGATATGGAAAACAACCTGCTTAGCTGCTTGTCTTTATGCCAAGGCTGCAGTAACCACTAGTTTTGAATAGATATTTCGGGGGTGGCCGTAGCTCAGGAGGCCATCTACTAATTGGAAGGTTAGTGGTTTTAACCCTGGCTGCTCCAGCCAGAGTATGCTTGGGCAAGATGCTGAACCCCAAGTTGCTCTAGGATGTGTTCATTGGAGTATGAATGTGTGTGAATGTTAAATAGAAAGCACTTAGGCGTAGAAAGAAAGCTTCTTGGAATCACCTCTGACCATTCTATATTCCCATTTCAGTTTGGAAAAAGGGAATATAGAATGGAAATGCACATTTTATCTCAACCTAAATTATAATTCTAGTGAATGTAATCAACTTGGACACTTAGTGTATAAAGAACACAAGCAAAGAAAAAAAGAGGAAAAAAGTTCTATTTTCTGTTGAGGAAGGTGACTGTGCCTCAACACTTAAACAGAAAAGTGAGCATAGTCGGGGTGAAAGTGTGATTCAGCAGGTGGAGATCGGTGGTGGCTCAGTGTGGGGAACGCAGTCGCAGCTCCAGATGATTTTCTTTGTATACAGCTGACCTGCTGCTGCTCTGAGGTTTACTGCTCTTTCTGGATTTACACAGCTGAATTCAACAGCATGTAAGCAGATGTTTCATGAGCTGATTCCATCTCCCACTCTGACACTATACTGTCTACACTGTCTTTATACTACACAGTATACAGTTGGTATAAAAGTGGCATTCAGTCACTGAATCTAAGCATCATCAGTTTAAATTCAAATTCATCTCAGCTGCCCTTGCTGTAACCTAACCTTGGCCACAAACACTACAGCTGACCTGTTTATCCTGAACTAAACTGCCGACTGTTTTCATGAAACCGTTGAATATGAAAAATTGTAACTTCATATCATACACATAAGAACACTTCAGTTGCTGCTGTTTCAGACCACCTGTTCTCAGTCAAATGAATGGCTGAATGAGAAAGAATGAGGCAGTGAATGATGGATCCTTTGTTGCCCACTGCCAAGAAAGCAGTAAATCTGAGGTTGCTGATATGTGAGACACAATGTGAGCACCTTGTGTGGCCTATCATGAATCATTCAGCAGTCCTCCTGGCAATGAGAACACGGTGCACCGTGATGGTCTATCTTTTGTTTGTGCTCACAGTATTTGCTTTGAAACAAACAGGGCTATAACATATGAGGGCTTTTTGGTCTTGTTTAGCAAGTGACTCTTTCTGGTTCTTGCAGTGGCAAAAGCCTAGCCCCTGCTAACTTATTTAAAGTACAGACTTGCCCATGTTAAGCATCATGATACCTGGTTGCTCTTGTGTAGCATTTGATTTGGTTGCATTGCAGATGGTGTCAGAACCATTGTGCAGCATCTGTAAAAAGAGAGATATACACAATCAGCAGCCAACTCAGAAAGCTGTAAAAAAAAAAAAAAGGGTGGAGTTTAAAGAATATGTCATGTTTTGAGGAAAGTCATAAACTCGATTAGTCAAATAGAGATTAAAGACTCTCACTGTGAGCATTACCTTCCATGCAGGACTAGAACATGTCATCAGTATACACAACAATATTTTATATTATATATAGGAAAATAATGCACGAGGTATCGGGGAGGGGGGTATGACTAAGGAAATGTTTTGAAGTTCTTTAACTTCCTACTGAAAGGGTTACAGCACTTGGCTTGGAGCCTTGATATAGCTTTGATTGGCATGGACAGATGATGTATTAACAGTAGAAAATATGCACAAAGTATTACCAACACTGTTGAGGAGTACTACATGTTGTTCTTAGATGAAAAACGTTGTTTGGTGAAAAGTTTCTGATAGGATTTAATTACAGTTTCCAGAGTGCATATAACCTGAAGGGACTGCTTCATCATCAGATACATGTGGATAATTAAACATTAGGTCTCTCTCTTCCAAGTCCCTGTTAGTAAATGATTTAATAATTGATCAACATATTGATTTATTGTGCCTTACAGAAACCTGGTTACAGCAGGATGAATATGTTAGTTTAAATGAATCAACACCCCCGAGTCACACTAACTGTCAGAATGCTCGAAGCTCAGGTCGAGGAGGAGGCGTAGCAGCAATCTTCAATTCCAGCTTAGTAATTAATCAAAGACCCAGACAGAGTTTAAATTCTTTTGAAAGCCTGACTCTTAGTCTTGTCCACCCTAATTGGGAAATTCAAAAACCTGTTTTATTTGTTATTATCTATCGTCCACCTGGTCCTTACTCAGAGTTTCTGTCTGATTTCTCAGACTTTTTATCTAATTTAGTGCTCAGTTCAGATAAAATCATTATAGTGGGTGATTTTAACATCCATGTAGATGCTGAAAATGACAGCCTCAACACTG
This sequence comes from Pterophyllum scalare, assembly GCA_024447675.2. Lineage (NCBI taxonomy): Eukaryota > Metazoa > Chordata > Actinopteri > Cichliformes > Cichlidae > Pterophyllum > Pterophyllum scalare. Next base: position 29,818 of record JAMQGT020008920.1, on the reverse strand, counting down.
CATTTAATCTATTATTAGATTCAATTGGCTTCTGTCAAAATGTAAAGGAGCCCACCCACCACTTTAATCATACTCTGGATCTTGTCCTGACATATGGCATAGAAACTGAAGACCTAACAGTATTCCCTGAAAGCCCCCTCCTGTCTGATCATTTCTTAGTAACATTTACATTTACTTTAATGGATTACACAGCAGTGGGGAATAAGTTTTATTACAGTAGGAGTCTTTGAGAAAGTGCTGTAACTAAGTTTAAGGATCTAATTCCTTCATTATTATGCTCTTCAGTGCCATGTGCCAACACAGTGCAGAGCAGCTACCTAAACTCTGCTCCCACTGAGGTAGATTATCTCATCAATAGTTTTACATCCTCACTGTGTACGACTTTGGATACTGTGGCTCCTCTGAAAAGGAAAGCCTCAAATCAGAAGTGCCTGACTCCGTGGTATAATTCACAAACGTGCAGCTTAAAGCAGATAACCCGTAAGCTGGAGAGGGAATGGCGTCTCACTAAAGTAGAAGATGCTCATTTAGCCTGGAAAAAGAGTTTGTTGCTCTATAAAAAAGCCTCCATAAAGCTAGGACATCTTACTATTCATCATTAATTGAAGAAAATAAGAACAACCCCAGGTTTGTTTTCAGCACTGTAGCCAGGCTGACAAAGAGTCAGAGCTCTGTAGAGCCCAGTATTCCTTTCACTTTAACTAGTAATGACTTCATAGATTTCTTTACAAATAAAATTTTAGACATTAGACAAAAAATGATTCAAAACCATCTCCAAGATTTATCTTCATGTTCGGCTGCTTTCAGCACTGCTGGTATTTGTTTAGACTCTTTGGCTCCAGTTGATCTTTTGGAGTTAACTTCAATAGTTACTTCCTCCAAACCAGCAACATGTTTATTAGATCCCATTCCTACTAGACTGTTCAAAGAAGTCTTTCCAATTATTGATGCCTCAATCTTAAATATGATCAATCTGTCTTTATTAATTGGCTATGTACCACAGGCCTTCAAGGTGGCAGTAATTAAACCGCTACTTAAAAAGCCATCACTGACCCAGCTGTCTTAGCTAATTATAGGCCAATCTCCAACCTTCCTTTTCTCTCCAAAATCCTTGAAAGAGTAGTTGTAAAACAGCTAACTGATCATCTGCAGAGGAACGGTTTATTTGAAGAGTTTCAGTCAGGTTTCAGAATTCATCACAGTACAGAAACAGCATTAGTGAAGGTTACAAATGATCTATGAAATATGTAGGACCACTTTTTTACATTTGTGCAATATTTCTAAAATTAGAAACATCCTTTCTCAGACTGATGTTGAAAAGTTAATCCATGCATTTATTACTTCTAGGCTGGACTACTGTAATTCATTATTATCAGGCTGTCCTAAAAGCTCCCTGAAAAGCCTTCAGCTGATCCAAAATGCTGCAGCTAGAGTACTGACAGGGACTAGAAAGAGAGAGCAGATTTCTCCCATACTGGCTTCTCTTCATTGGCTTCCTGTTAAATCTAGAGTAGAATTTAAAATCCTTCTCCTCACATACAGGGTGAAATGAAATGAAATATGAAGCAAACCTTTATTGTCATTGCACAATGTACTTGTACATTTGCACAACAAAATTGGATTACAGCCCCCCCCCAGTGCAATTAAAAGAAAAGGGTATGTAAACATTAACAAATTTAAAAGAGCAATAAATAAATAAAGGTTTTGAATAATCAGGCCCCATCTTATCTTAAAGACCTCATAGTACCGTATCAGTACTGTACCAATAGAGGACTTCACTCTATTGCTCTACTGCTGCTCACTCATCATCACCTCTGTTCTTCACCTAGCTTCAAGATCTAGACCACCAACTGTCTTTATTAGCAGTTAAACTCAGAGATGAGCACACTGCCATTACCACCTAAAATAAATAAAACAAAACAATTCAACAACAACAAAAAAACAAGCTAATCAAAAAGAGAGCAAGTCAATAATAGAGTCCTTCACAGAAGAAATCCTCTGTTTGAAAGCTGTGTTCATGGTGGCTTGTTAGTCATTTGCATTGCTAATTCCTATCTCAATGACTCAAGCCACCTTAGTGTTTTCAAAGTGTAGGTCTGTCTGAAAGCACGCCGTGCTTCATCGTTCTTTTTTGGCTAATGATGTTTGACTCTAGTACAAAAACATTTGTATTCAGTAAGACTTGAATCGACTGACCGAGACCAAACTCATCAGAAAATTGTTTTTCAAGGTCACAGATCAAGTGAGCAGTCGGTTCTCAGAGTTCTCAACAACCAGACTTGTCATTAAAAGAATTTGGCCTCATTTTTCAGACCTGAAAGCTTTTTACAGTGTTCAGACTCTCGTTACAAGTAATGTTGTTATCACCAGATTGTTTTTAGATTTAAAAACATTAAAAGCCCTCTTAGTTCCATAAAAGAAACTTTTTACATAGGCTTAGAGTTATTAGAAAGTAGTACAACTACCTGCTTACCTGCTGCTTGTCTCGGACCAGCCTGCGATCCAGAGCACTCTGACGTCGTCTGGCCTCCCAGTGCATAGCTGACATCCTGATGTGCAGCAGCTAGAGTCAGTCTTGGCTATGGGAAAATCAGACAATGTGTAAAAACTTTGTGGTGTGCCTGCATTGAAGGTCACATAAAAGGAAAACCCTGACCTGAGACAAATGTAGAGATAGCGGTATAAAATTTGAAAGACATGGGAAGTATAAAACGAAGACTGGCAATTGCCCTTATTATCTTCACTCAAAGCTCCTTCACACTAGAACACTCCTCCAAGTGCAGCTCCAAGTTTCTTAACTGTGTGGCTGTGCCATTAAAAGTCAGTCTAACTCTGCAGTCAAATGTTCTTTTATTACAGAGCACCGTAACAAGAGCTGAAACACTTCGTTGAAATGACATCATAGAGTCCTTCAGGGGATGTCAGTGTACTGTGAAGTTTATATGTGTATATTTGTGGGGGTACACTGTACATTGGGGGAAACAATTACTTGATCCCCAACTGAATTTGTAAGTTTGCTGACTTCCAAAGAAATGATCTGGCTCTTATTTTAATGGGAGTTTTATTTTAATGGAGAGAGACAGAGTATCAACCAAAACTCCAGAAAAAGCCCATTACATAAAAGTTATAAATTGATTTGCATGTCACTGAATGTATTTGATTCCCAAGTAAAATATGACTTGGTACTTGGTGGAGCAACCTTCAAAATTAGAAATTCTTTATTGTCATTTGCATGCAATGAAATTCTGTTTGGCAGCCCTCCATTTCTTTTCACAGCAGGATATGAATGAGAACAAGAGACAAAAACAGAAAGAAGAAAATAGCAACAAAAAGAAGGTAATACAGGCCTGAATGTCCATAAAGGGTGGGTGCAGCTAAGGTGCAGAGTGTGAAGTGCAAAGTCCAGTGAGAAACAAAGTATCAAGTCCACGCTCCGGCTCGCAGCAGAGCTTTTACGGCTCTGTGGAAGAAGCTGTGATTAACTCTTTCTGTCCGTGCCCTCGTGACCCTGAGCCTGCCAGAGGGGAGGGTGCCAAAAACACATTGTCCAGGGTGTGCGTGATCCGACCTGATCTTTTTTCAGGCCTTTTCTTAGTCAGGTAAAGTGAATTTGGTCCAAGGATGGGCACCAGTGAGCTTTGACGCAGGCTTAATGATTCGCTGCAGGTCTTTTCTTTCCTCTGAGGTGCAGCTGGAGAACCACACCATGCATCCATAGATCAGGACACTTTCTATGCTGGACTGGTAGACGTTGGTTTTTGTGGAAGCACAGTTTTCTTGAGGGACCGCGGGAAGAGGAGTCTCCGCTGGGCCTTCTTCACCACTTCTCTGGTGTTTACTACCCATGTCAAGTCCCTTGAGAGGTGAACACCTAGGTACTTGAAGCTCCCCACCTGTTCCACCTTTTCCCCAGCAATCACCAGACCGGCATGTACTGTGTCCATATGTTTCCTGAAGTCAGTGACAAGCTCCTTTGTTTGTTGGTGTTGAGGAGCACGTCATTACTCTGGCACCAGGATGCGAGGGCCCGGACCTCCTGTCTGTAGGCGGCTTCATCATTATTGGTTATTAACCCCACCACAGCTGTGTCATCTGCAAACTTGAATGTGTAGTTGGTGTCATGAACTGGGGTACGGTCGTGTGTGAAAAGTGAGTATAGGAGTGGACTGAGAACACAGCCTTGGGGGGTGCCGATGTTGCTGATGAGTAGAGGTCTCCGAGTCTCGTGGTCTGTTGGAGAGGAACTCGTAGTCCAGCTACAGAGGTGGTGGTCCAGGCCCAGTGTCGGCACTTTGTCAGCTGGCCCGGGTTGACCGTGTTAAAGGCCGAGCTGAAGTCGACAAACAGTATCCTCACATGAAGCGTTGGGGTTAACCTGGTACTGATGCAGGAGGGGGTTGGAGGTGTGTGAGGGATGTTGACTGAGGGTGAGGGGTGCTGGAGATAACACTCCTGTGTTGCTGTTATCAAAGTGAGAGAAGGTGTTTGGTTGACCGGGGATGGAGGGGTCGACTGTGGGGGATGGGCAGGGGTTTTGTTTGTAGTTGGTAATTGCTCTGATCCCCTGCCACATTATGCCGTTGTTGTTGTCCTGGAAATGCTGTTCGATTTTCATTTTCTATGTTTTTTTGGCAACATCAATCCCCCTTCTCAGATCTGCTCCTGTTGCCTCCCTGTCGCCTGATCGCAGTGCCACGTTCAGGCCTTCAGTAGGGAGCAGACAGTGCTGTTGAACCAGGCTTTTGAGGCTTTGGTTTTGGTGGAGCTCTCAACACAGAATCTAATGTAATCAAATACTGTCACGGATTGTGAGCCGACAACTAAAAGGACCCAAAAACAGCTCTGTAGTTGAAAGATTTTACTCAGTGCAAGAAGGGGCAAACAGGTACTGGGTTGTGTCGGGGAGAGAGAAGGAGGTTAAAGTCCATTTCACTGTATCCTTTAAGCAATGTAGATGGTGTGAACAGAATTGTCTCTAGCTTACTTTATTTCCAGGAGGTGGTTGCTGGGAGAGGGGGGAACCAAGGTGCTGCGAAGGTCTGCAGGTTACCAAGAGTCAGAGGGCGAGCAGGCAGGCAGGAAGGTGATGACCAGCTTGTGTCCAGGTGCTGAGTAAGGTGAACAGGTGACGCCACAGAGGGTGAGAATGTGAGGGCTCTTCAGCTGACGAGACAGGAAACAGAAAAAATAATAGGAGAGAGGTAGATGCACACACACACACACACACACATATATATATATATATGTGTGTGTGTGTGTGTGTGTGTGTGTGTGTGTGCCTCTGTTATGGAACATACTCAACAATGAGGGCAAGAAGCTGCAACCACGCCCCTCAGGATCCAGAGGCAAACATGGAAAGACCCAGGGGACCCGGGCCATCTATGGCCCAGCGGGAGTTCAGAAGACCTGAGGCCACACATCCTGATGGCGACTGCGTGCACACCCCAGAGGAGGAAGGAGGGAGACCCCAGACGGAGCCCCCACGGTCAAAGGGCAAGAGCCCAGAGAGCCAGAGGCAATGAGCACACATAGCACACAGCAGGCATAAAGCCATAGATGACAACAGCAACTGATGCGAAAGAGAACTGAGCAAACAGCTGAACAGAACCTAACTGACAGGACAAAGGGACCAAAACTGAATAGAAGTAAAACAGAAAATGGCTAACAGCGACCTGGACTAAGACACAGGAGCTTGATACCGAGACAGAAAGGGCTAAATGTGGGGCGCAGAGAAACCGGGTGACACGGAGACAGAAACACAAGGGAGGCAAGAGAACTAACAGAACTGGAATATAAATGTCAGGAATTATCATCCAAAAGGTACCAAAACTGCAAAATCAAACAGAGACAAAACAGACGCACTGGGCCCTAGACCCAGGACCATGGCATGAATGGGGAAAAACAGACACATGAACACTGAGGGAGGAAATAACCTAAAGCAACGGGGAGCTGGGAGTAAACTCAGAACAGCAGGAGAAAACACATTAAACAATATAAACATTTAATAACCGAGAATAACAAAACATAATGAAATAAACAGCAGCTCAACCAACTGATGACACTGGGTGAACTGAGCCAGGACCACGATAACTTGTGGCTCAGTCATGTCTTCGGTGTTTGCCGGGTGACGGTCGGCTTCGTGTGTCACCGTTACACAAAAGCCTCTCGGAAACTCGAGCTGCAGATGGTCTCCTCTGGGTTCTGCCACTGTGCTGAAGCCCTCACTGACGCGCGTGATGAGTGATGCATTTTTATTCCAAGAACTCCAGACTTTTATCACCTTGACACCAGGGTTATAATAGTTTTGGATTTTACATTATAGTTTAGTTTTGATTAGTTTTCAGAGCGGTTTTGCTCGTTTTTATTAGTTTTTATTTTTGGTTTTATGATTAGTTTTAGTTAGTTTCAGTATTAGTTTTAGTATTTTCATACTTAATCAGGTACCCTTTAAAGACATCTATTCAACAAGCAGCTGTTCACAGACAGCAGCACTACAGGCTAAATGTGTGTAACATTAAGGACACACATGAACACCAACAGGGAGAAACAAAGAAAAATATGAACTCCAAACTCAATAAATTCTACAATAAACTCCAATAAAGTTCAGCATCAGTGCAGCAGGTTAACAACACCTACATGTGGTGTTTGACACAAACAAACTCTTTGAAGGGGTCAAAGGTCAAATCCAGCTGCATCCTGATGTTCTCCACCTGAAGCTGCTTCTGTTTTGGAGCTAGCTTGGTTAGACGCTCCTAATTAGACTTCAGGGTCTTTGCAGCCTCTGTACACAACCTACGGAAGTGTCCGACCTCATGTCCACATTTATGCTTGTGTAGCTGGATTGTGTGTTAATTACCTTGTGGTTGTGTGCTGGTGTTTTTGGTCCTCGCTCTTTGTGCTCAGTTTTTTGGCTGCAAACATATTTGTCCCTGTTTGTTCACCTTCTTCATTCCCTCACATCCATCCCGATAGTTTCAGCAGTCTCCCTCCAGGAATCTGCTGACATTTGTGAGTCCTTATATGGATGCTGTGATTATTATTCCTGATTGTTATTATCTGACTGATAAAGTAGCCGGAAACGCACAAGGACTGAACAGGTTAATCACAACGTCACTGGCTGTAGTCACGTTTCTCCGGAGGTGCTCCAGGTTAGCTCGTAGGATCAGAGCGGTTTGTGTAGCTGCCCTGTGTGCGCTTCTCAGGTGGACTTTGATGTTGGTGTTTTTTCCTGGCTGAGGAGTGTTTGCACATTTTTCATCATCCACAACAACACACTCGCTGCTCTCTGTGCTATCATAGTAAAACCTCCATATGGACTCTGCTGCTGTCTCTGCAGATGCTGCATTACTGTGAGGAGCAGCGCGGTGAGCGCACACACACACAGCTGCCCGATGGCGCTCCGAGATCAAACTCTGAGAGCGGAAAAAATGATTTCATATCAATCCACAAGGGTTTAAAAAATGACAATATCTATAATTTCAGTTAGTTTTAGTTAGTTTGGTAAACTCACAGTTCAGTTTTACTTAGTTATCGTTTTTTCCTTTTCATTTTAGTTTGTATTTATTTCAGGTAACGACAGTGTTTTTTTCAGTTTCAGTTTTCGTTATTTGGTTCGTTTTCATTAACTATAATAATCCTGCTTGAGACAAGTCTGGCTCTCTCTAACAGTAACAAAATTCATCGAGCAGCACCAGCACATGAATTCTGTCATCACAGCAATCCAAGTTGCTTCTACCATGTCTTTATGCTAAGCTAACAGGAGCTCCATGTTGGATGGGAAGATACGAGCAGTACTGTTCTTCTCATCGTACTCCTGAAAAAGACACATTTTTCCCTAAATAGTCCAGCTGCAGTGGTGGTAAACCTCTAACATTCCTTATACTGAAACACAACCTCCCGACCCTTTCTGCCACTGTGCTGAACGTGGTACAGTGAAGGAGCTGTCCACCATTTCTATGGTAGAGCCGCAGCTGGGACGTTTTACAGGTTAAGGGCTTAAAGGCATCATGGTTCAAGTTGACTTGAGAGGCATGTACCGTGCTGGGGAAGGTTTTGATTACATCCTGAGGAAGTCCAGCTGTAACAAAGTCTGAGCCAGGCTGAGTCTGGTTTAAAATTACTCTCATATTGAAAACTCAAATACTGGCATGCGGTTTATTGGAGAGCAGCATTGGTTATTACAGTTATAATACATGTTAATATGTCGGCACACAAAGAGACTACAGAATGCTTGTTTCCTTGTTTTATCTCACAACGGTTACATGATACATCAGCCAACCACTGCCAGCAACTACTCTGATTACTGCCTGCTCTCAGTGTTTACATCCTATAAATAATAATAATAAAGGGACTGCCAGATTTTGGATCATGTTTACACACTCCATTTATGAATGAACATATGAACATATTATTTTCACTATATTTTCTTCCTGGATATTTTATTTTAGCTGTGCAACAAAAGATTGTGTGTGTGTGAATAAGTAGCAGTACATGTCTGTATGTTGGAGCAGGTAATACAGGTCAGCAAAGTGATGTGTGAGGATTAACGAGCAAGCAAATGAGCGTTTTACTCACCTGATTTGTACCCTGAGACACGGAAGCAGCCTCAGCTGAGCACTGGTGGAGTGTCAGTCTCCCATCTCTGACCTTGTTAAGGAGAGCCTCCAGGCAACATAATCCTCTCCTGGGCTCCTTTGTTACAGAAAGGTGGGGGAGTGTGGGTAAATCCATGCTCTCCACCCCCTGTGGCTCACTAACAATTGTCCCACCCTGACATGCCTCTGTGTTAATAAGCTTATCGGTTCTCTTAGATATTTTATTTTACATACAGTAAGTACTGGGTCTGAAACTGGGATTGAAGACATGCTAGTTAGGGGGCCTGGACAGGTGAGCTGCTCTGGTGAGATTGGTGGTCACAGACTTTATTGAACCCACAGATTTTGAACCCCACTGCATATAACATGGGAAAAACAATGTGACAAAAAATATCAAATGTAGCAAACAGAAAGTGAACAATATCGGTCAGAGTACTGCTTGTTACAGAAAACTCAGAAAAGCAGTATATATATATATATATATATATATATATATATATATATATATATATATATATATATATATATATATATATATATATATATATATATATATATGGATAGTCATTAGGCAGATGTGCAACAATGCAGTGCAGTAATATCCAGCAGTAAAGTGATAAAGTAACATGTAGTTAATGTCCCCCCTGGTGAAGTGTTAAAGAGTCGGACGCTCCTGGAACAAATGATTTCCTAAACTGTCCTTTGAGCAGTTCTGTGAGAGCAGCCTTCCACTGAACACCCTCCTCTCTTTGATTATAGTGGGGTGTAGTGGGTGACTGTCTTTGTCCATGACAGAGAGTCCAGCTCCACTCCGACCTCTGACCCAGCCCACCTGACCAACTTATCCAGCCTCAGCACGTCTCTCTGCCTGATGCTGCCTCCCCAGAGGATGCTGGCAACTACAGACTGGTAGAACATCTGCAAGAATTTTCTGCAGATGTTGAAGGACCCCAGTCTCCTCCTGTACAGTGTGTCCAGTTTGTCGTCCAGCTGCAGACCAAGGTACTTTTTTCTTTTTACATTTTTTGGCCACAGCAGCTTTATTCATAGTAGAGAGAGACAGGAAATGGGGGGCCATAAGGAAATTTACAGTTTGCAAATTTCACAACTATTTCACTAACAGCTTACTCATGCACATGCTGTATGGCAGCTGGACCGATACGTATAGTGACACTGTTTCCTGACACCTCAGAAACCTGTGCAACAATTATAGCTGTAAGTTCCTTTGTGTACTCCACAGATTCTGACATCACCTAAGATTCCAGAATTTTGTGGTTATTTCCTTCCATCAAGCAATTTTTCTGGCCCTCCAACATGCCTCCATCACAGGATGTGCTCATTCCTTCAGAGCTAAATGTGACTGATATGGACACAGCAAACACTAACTGTAAATACATTTGGGATGTTTGCAGTCGTTATCATAGTATCATTGATGAGGCGCTGTTATATCAGACTAGCACCCATCTGTCACTGCATTGCAAAAATCCAGATCCAGAGGTAGCTGATGATCTGCGGCTGCGTCTGGGTTTACCTCAGACTTGGAAAGACACTTTCATTAGAGTCACATTAAACAAACTATGATTTATCCACAGGTTCAATCACAGGTATTATTCCTACAAGGTAGGTTTAGATGTTCCAAAGACATCCTGGAGCCTGACTCTAAGGTGTATATAGATGCTGTAGGTGTCCCTCAGCGGTCCTGATGTGATAGAAACCAACAAAAACACAGAGTGGATCGGTTACATCTATTACACCGAGCAGAGATTTGATAATCTCACTATTCACCACACCACATCAGGGTCACAGTGAAGACAAATACAATCTCCAGATAAATAAATAAATATCAGCACTGTGTATTACACTATATCACACTGCAGGGTGCACTGTATTGCATGAAGGCCTCTAGGACAGCAAGCAGACTGTCTTTGAGTAGCTGACAGTGATTACAGTGAGAATATGCCAACTTGAACTTCAGGTGGAGCCAGGCTTCAGTCACTTATTAAATAAAATACCTGTTAGCTGCATTGATAATGAACATAATTGATTTTAGCCTCACAGTCCCTCTGCAGTAATAATAGTTGGTTTCATCTCCATTAACCTGCTTAATGCAGATGAAACCACTCTTCACTAACTGAATAATGAGGAGCAAAACATTTCACTGTTGAGGTCTTCAAACCATATCATGAGAAATTCTTTTTATTTCAGCCGCTCCTTTTATAGGGGTCTCCACAGTGGATCATCTGCCCCCATCTCACCCTGTCCCCAGCATCCTCCTCTGCATGTCCTCCTGCACTACATCCACTTTCCTCCTGCCTGGCAGCATTTTCTCCAGTATATGCACTTTCCCTCCTCTGCACATGTGCAAACCATCCTCTAAACCGCAGCGTTTGGAGACCGAGCCGCATGGATGTAGTGCAGGAGGACATGCTGTGGCAGAGGCTGCTGGGACAGGGTGAGATCATCCGCTGTGGCTCCCCCTAAAGGGAGCAGCTGGAAGAACAAGAAGGCGTCTCCCCCCCCCTCCCGCCGCTGTTACGTCAGCAGCGTGGTGCTTTTCCGGCGCTGCCTCCCTCCGGCTCCCAGTCTCCGTCTGGCACCGGACAGCGCGGTTCGCTGTTAAACCAAGCTACCGGGTTATTTTTGAGCGTAACACTCGGTTGTTCTGGTGAAATTAACTGTGCTGACTCGTGTAACAGGCATGGACACGCTGGCAGGTGAGACATATTAACCATTTTACACCAGCAGCCGTTTAAAGGGACGTTTGTTGACTTGGTTGGAGCGCGATCCAGTCCTCTGAATGTTAAAATAGTTTTTCATTACCGGGAATAAGAAGGTGAGCGGGATGTGGTGTCCGTGCTGAGCCAGGCCGGTCTGTGCTGCTGCTCTGAAGAACGAAGGTCCTGTCGGTACTTCTGTGGAAAGAAGGGAAACAGAATGAGACTCGATAAAACGTTATTAGTGTTATTATATGATGAGTCATAAAATTAAAATACAGGGGTCCGAATTCAGATTTGTTTTTAGCTTTCTGTGTTCTTCCTGTGAGAAGCATGGTTTCAGAGTGCGTTCACACTGAGAAGCAGCGCAGACTCTGCAGGGTTGCCTGTTTTTCCGGCTGTGTGGCGGATACTGCTGGAAACAGCCAGCGCAGGTCCATTACTCCCAGTACCCTTGTTAAAACAGCTGACTCATGTTTTTCTCCCGTTCTTTTCTCCTCAGGTTAGCAGTGAGTGCAGCCAGACAGCCTGTCCCCACCCCCACCCTGCCATCCTAACCTTTGAAGTGAGGCCAGGAGTGTGAAGCCTTTTCCAACCAAAGAAACTCCTCCCTGTCCCAGTTGCCACCTTCAAAGCCTCTCCAGACACACACTTGTGTTCTAGCTGCCAAGGATATAAGAAGCAAGTGGACCTTGGAAACAAGCGCAAAGTGAAACTGTAACAAGCCAAAGCAGATACTCAGATCCTGTTAATTATTTAAGCCTTTTTCTGTGGTGCAGGACATAAACATGGGGAACCAGTTAACAGAAATGGCCCCAAACACTCCCTTCCTCCCCAGCTTTCAGTCCTTGCACATCGTAGTGATCGGGTTGGACTCTGCAGGGAAGACCTCGCTGCTCTACAGACTCAAGCTGCGGGAGTTTGTCGAGACCATCCCCACCAAGGGATTCAACATGGAGCGTATTAAAGTGCAAATGGGACACTCCAAAACCAACACCACCACACTCCAAGTGTGGGACGTTGGTGGCCAGGAAAAGCTTAGGCCGCTCTGGAAGTCGTACACCCGGAGGATGGATGGGCTTGTGTTTGTGGTGGACGCAGCTGAGATGGAGCGCATGGAGGAGGCCAAGGTGGAGCTCCACAGAATCTGCCGGTCAGCTGAGAACCAGGGGGTACCCGTGCTGGTTCTGGCAAACAAACAGGACCTGGATGGAGCCATGTCATCAACAGAGGTAATTACTGGAACATGAATACCCTGGCATTATTGCTTTGGGTACAGCTTCTAGTTCTGTTACTGTTCTAGGCAAATTCCAACCTTCAGTATACTCTGATGCACATTGAGGGGCATGCTAGTGTTACTGTGCAACACAAAGAAAGCAGCAAGTCCTCACGTGTGCTGACTTTAATCCACATTTGTTCTGTGTACATCAAACTTCATGCGCCTGATGTATCAGCATTGTGCTGAACTCAGGGTTCTGGCCAGAAAAATTCTCAACCCAGCACGACAGTACCTCACCAAGGCTGGGCGATCAGGCGCTAGCTAGAACCCTTCGAACCTTTCTTATACACTGCTAAAAACATTGAAGGAACATTTTTAAAAAACCATTCACATCTCGATGGAAAAAAATCAGGCTGGATATCTGTACTCATATGGATTTTGTAATGTGTGCAGAATAAAAGTAGGCCATATCAGCTGATGGAAATGAAAATTATCACCCTACAGGGGCTGAATTCAAAGACACCCCCAAAATAGCATAGCTTTGAAGGTGCCACCATGGGGACATCCCAGGCTCCAGCTGCCCAGGTGACCCTCTAATGTATTTACTATCTCCATTGCTTTATTGCAGGTCACACCCACTTTATGTCACCAGCAGTTATATTGCCACATCACCGTATGTGCGCGTGCATCTTCAGGCTAGAAAAGCAGTATACAAAAGCCAGTCTATTCCATTCCAGTTAGGTTTTAGCTGCTGCTCCAGTAAGTCCCTCATCCAGTGGACCGCTTTGGCTTTGGACTGCAACTGACCAACATTTTACTTACCTGATATTCCCACTAATAATCACTAATCAACTCAACATGCTGTGGGAGGAAGCCAGAGGACCCAGAGAATACATGCACGTGGGAGCCAGGGTTTGAAGGAGGAATCTGGAGGTGAGGCAGTGCTGGCTGCTGCACCTCAATGCTCTCAGCTTATGCATTAAGACATCGTAGACAAGAAGGGTCACGGCTTCAGCAGAGTGTAGCTTTATACAGTTGTTCATTGACACGTGGTTTATGTGATTTCAGCTGTGCGATGAGGTTGGTCGACTGATCTCGCTCGTCTTTCTTGTGTTTCAGGTGGAGAAGGTGCTGGCCCTCCATGAGCTGAGCTCATCCACACTGCACCACACACAGGGCTGCTCGGCGCTGAACAGTCAGGGTCTGCAGCCCGGCCTGGAGAAACTCTATGAGATGATCGTGAAGAGGAAAAAGATGCTCCGGCAAAGCAAGAAGAAAAGATGAAGGAATTGAAGAGGTAGAGGTTTCTTTGTGAGCACCTGCCTGTCTGACAAGCTGCTTAGCATTTGTGTCTGTGACACTTTGGGACTTTGGTGAATGGGGGAATCCAGACTGAAGCCTTGTCAGATCAGGAGGAACGTTTCCAACCAAGTTCAGACTTTGTTCCTGGACACATTTGGACAGACCTGCTTCATTTGGGACTTTTCTTGTTCTTGTCCATTCTCAAAGGAATACCAGAGAGACCTACAGTGCAGTGGGATAACAGCATTGCAATATATGATGAACACTCACTGAAGCACTAACTCTAATGTTGAAGGATTCTTTGTATTACTACCTGTGCACCTTGTAGTGCCATCAGACAACATATTCCTCTCAGTGTTACACTTGAATATAAATCTTTGCTCTGTGCAGTTCGCCCTGCCTGAGAGTGAGCAACACTTCTGTGCACCCAATTACAAGAGCAATTACTTTTTTTAGTGGGTACATACTGCTTTGTAAGATGTTAATAAATGAATAAATTATTGAGAAACATTAGCATTATTTTCAGAGACCTTTGTCTTTATTTTATTCATAACACATCAACACCAAATCACAAGAGCCACCTCAAGGTGCTTTATATTGTGGGTAAAGACCCTACAATAATTACATAGAAAACTCAACAGTCAAAACGAACCCCTATGAGCAAATACTTGGTGACAGTGGGAAGGAAAAACTCCCTTTTAACAGGAAGAAACCTCCAGCAGAACCAGGCTCAGGGAGGGGCAGTCATCTGCTGTGAGGCTGAGGGGAGAGAGAAAGACATTAATTCTACTCTAGATTTAACAGGGAGCCAATGAAGAGAAGCCAATATGGGAGAAATCTGCTCTCGCGTTCTAGTCCCTGTCAGTACTCTAGCTGCAGCATTTTGGATCAGCTGAAGGCTTTTCAGGGAGCTTTTAGGACAGCCTGATAATAATGAATTTCAGTAGTCCAGCCTAGAAGTAATAAATGCATGGATTAACTTTTCAGCATCAGTCTGAGAAAGGATGTTTCTAATTTTATAAATATTGCACAAATGTAAAAAAGCCGTCCTACATATTTGTTTAACTTCAGTTTGATCTGAATTTAGAAGCAGGAAATTAGAGGTCATCCAGACCTTTATGTCTTTAAGACATTCCTGCATTTTATCTAATTGATGTGTATCATCTGGCTTCATGGATAGATAAAACTGAGTATCATCTGCATAACAATGAAAATGTATGTTTTGTTGCTGGTTTGGAGGAAGTAACTATTGAAGTTAACTCCAAAAGATCAACTGGAGCCAAAGAGTCTAAACAAATACCAGCAGTGCTGAAAGCAGCCGAACATGAAGATAAATCTTGGAGATGGTTTTGAATAATTTTTTCTCTAATGTCTAAAATTTTATTTGTAAAGAAATCCACGAAGTCATTACTAGTTAAAGTGAAAGGAATACTGGGCTCTACAGAGCTCTGACTCTTTGTCAGCCTGGCTACAGTGCTGAAAACAAACCTGGGGTTGTTCTTATTTTCTTCAATTAATGATGAATAGTAAGATGTCCTAGCTTTACGGAGGGCTTTTTTATAGAGCAACAAACTCTTTTTCCAGGCTAAATGAGCATCTTCTACTTTAGTGAGACGCCATTCCCTCTCCAGCTTACTGGTTATCTGCTTTAAGCTGTGTTTGTGAATTATACCACGGAGTCAGGCACTTCTGATTTGAGGCTTTCCTTTTCAGAGGAGCCACAGTATCCAAAGTCGTACGCAGTGAGGATGTAAAACTATTGATGAGATAATCTACCTCACTGGGAGCAGAGTTTAGGTAGCTGCTCTGCACTGTGTTGGCACATGGCACTGAAGAGCATAATAATGAAGGAATTAGATCCTTAAACTTAGTTACAGCACTTTCACAAAGACTCCTACTGTAATAAAACTTATTCCCCACTGCTGTGTAATCCATTAAAGTAAATGTAAATGTTACTAAGAAATGATCAGACAGGAGGGGGCTTTCAGGGAATACTGTTAGGTCTTCAGTTTCTATGCCATATGTCAGGACAAGATCCAGAGTATGATTAAAGTGGTGGGTGGGCTCCTTTACATTTTGACAGAAGCCAATTGAATCTAATAATAGATTAAATGCAGTGTTGAGGCTGTCATTTTCAGCATCTACATGGATGTTAAAATCACCCACTATAATGATTTTATCTGAACTGAGCACTAAATCAGATAAAAAGTCTGAGAGTCAGGTTTTCAAAAGAATTAAAACTCTGTCTGGGTCTTTGATTAATCACTAAGCTGGAATTGAAGATTGCTGCTACTCCTCCTCCTCGACCTGTGCTTCGAGCATTCTGACAGTTAGTGTGACTCGGGGGTGTTGATTCATTTAAACTAACATATTCATCCTGCTGTAACCAGGTTTCTGTAAGGCACAATAAATCAATATGTTGATCAATTATTAAATCATTTACTAACAGGGACTTGGAAGAGAGAGACCTAATGTTTAATAATCCACATTTAATTGTTTTATTCTTTTGTGCAGTTGATGAAACTATATTATTTATTGTTTTTGAATTTTTATGCTTAAACAGTTTTCTGCTGATTTTAAGTTTGTTTTTTGGTGGTCTGGGAGCAGGCACCGTCTCTATGGGGATGGGGTTTTGGGGGGATGGCAGGAGGAGAGAAGCTGCAGAGGCGTGTAAGACTGCAACTCTGCTTCCTGGTCTCAACCCTGGGTAGTCAGGTTTTAGGAGGGTTGATAAATTTGGCCAGATTCCTAGAAATGAGAGCTGCTCCATCCAAAGTGGGGTGGATGCCGTCTCTCCTAACAAGACCAGGTTTTCCCCAGAAACTTTCCCAATTATCTACAAAGATAACAACTCATGATTAAATGCAGTGGCATTTAAACACACACTGAAAAGAGGTGAGTAAAGAACAGACACTCAGTTCATCATGGGAACCCCCCAAGCAGCCTAGGCCTAACCCTCCTTTAGTTATGCTGCTATAGGCCTAGGCTGCTGGGGGTTCCCATGATGCACTGAGTTCTCTTTCACTCTGTTTATACCCCCCTTTGTATTTAATCATTAGTTATTATTAATCTCTGGCTCTCTTCCACAGCATGTCTTTTGTCCTGTCTCTCTCCCCTCAGTCCCAACCGGTCACAGCAGATGACTGCCCCTCCCTGAGCCTGGTTCTGCTGGAGGTTTCTTCCTGTTAAAAGGGAGTTTTTCCTTCCCACAGTCGCCAAATGCTTGCTCATAGGGGGTCATTTGATTATAGGGGTTTGTTTGGGGTTATTGTAGGGTCTTTACCGTACAGTATAGAATGCCTCAAGGAAACAGATTTTAGTGATTTGGCGCTATATAAATAAAATTGAACTGAATTGAATCCACAGCCAGTTTAGAATCACCAGTTAAATCATCATGTCTTTTGGACAGTGGGAGTAAACCCATGCAGGCAAAGGGAGAACATGTGAAATCCACACAGGGCTTATTAGCAGCAGATCATTAGGATGAGAGTGACAGATCATCAGTACTGAAAAATTACCAAAAGTAGTTAACCCAGACATCCCTATCCAAAGTGGGAACAGTTTCTTCAGCTATCCTACATGTACTTTGGACAAAGCTTAAGTCCTGGTGAGCTTTCTCTCCCATCCCCCTATTGTATTTAAATAATTGATCAAACCCTCCTGTGCCCACTGGACCTGCTGCTCAGTCAATCCAATTATCCAGATTGGAGGCTCCCCCCTGCTGCAACTCAGCTGTTGGAACAAAATTAAGTCGCAGGATTAGTGAGTCGACAGAATGGATAGAAAACCCACCAAAAGTTGAGTCCTGTTCACGAAGGCTTAATTAAGTCTCTGTCCTGACTTGCTTTGGTTGGTCCACTCTTGTTCTTTCATCTGTTCAATAAAAAATTAAGAAAATGGATGGATGATGAATAATTATTTCCTCTTTGCTCCCATTTCTCAAGTCAGAGTTTAAAGTTAGACTCAGTTTGTCAAATGTGCTTCCTGGGACAGGGCCTGGTCTATGGCAATGTATAGCAGTACACATCAAAATAATTTCTATATGAATGCTAGAAGTTTTAATGTTTTTTTTAACTTATCCAATTCAGGGTTGCAGGGTAGCAGGAGTCTATCACAGCTGTCATTATGAAAATGTATATGAAAATTTAAGAACTCCAGGTCAACTGGCTGATATCCCCCAAATGTCATTGGTTGGAAAATGGACAGTGTTAGTTTCATAAAGAGAAAAAAGATGCCTTCCTTTATATTTTCCTCCCTTGACCTTTGGCAGCTTCTCGAAGAAGGTCAGTCATTACATCACCCCCCCCCCCTTGTCAAATCATCTGCTAAGAATCGTGATTTTATTTTTGACCAGCATTTAAAATTTGAAGCTTAAAGTTCATCCAGTGTCTTTCATCTAAGAAACACTGCAAAAATCAAACCTTGTCTGTCATCCAATAACATGAATACACTTTAATTTTCTCCCACCACCTGGTTTCTGTTAGCAGCTAGGCTTCTTTCTGATGAGATTCAGAATCCATTTAAAAATTTAATAATATAATAATAACACGGCCAGGCTCCTGCATATACACCAGCGCTCATGAGATCTCGCAGCTGCAGTCGGCCTTTCAGATCAGCTGTTTGGGCTCTCTTTACTGTTCCATGCTCTTGTTTTAAAACCAGAGGTGACCACACTTTTGAGGTGATGACACATTTTAAGGTACAGTGCATAGAATTTGTGGTTTGTCCTTTTAAAATAATTGCTGCTATACTTGCTACATGTGTATATACCCTGATTTGTCATGCACTCTCATTGATTATCACATACCATTCTTCCTGTTATAAAAATGTTCTGACGGTCAATATAATAAGTAAAGTAAATCCCATAACCATATTTCACTAGGTCGTCAGTGATTCACACACATCAGTCAGATGCATAAAGACATGCTGACTCCAGGTTCCTTCTCTGTTTCTCCTCTTCCCTGGATTCTCTGAAGGCCACGTTTCCTTCCTCGGAGCAGCACAGTAATTGTAGAGCACCCTGTGGTTTTTGAGGAGTAACTGCACATCCTTTGGTCCATCTGGGGCCTGGCCAGCTAAAGGCAGGCTCTGGCTTCATGCACAGTTTAAGATGAGATATGCCTTCCAAAAAAAGAACTGACTGCATCCCAAGCTTAAGATTATTACCTCAGTATAGAGTTCAAGTGTTCTTGTAAACTTTTCTCATGCTTATAGCTGCTTCCCAGTGCATGCTCATTTGCTCTCAATATTGTTTTTTTATGGGAACTACCAGAATGTACTTGCTCATTTCATCCTAAAACAACAGCTGGTTTCTGTATTGTCCATATAAACACTGTAACCAATAATAATAAGCTCCTGGATGTGTGTGACTGTAGGAAGAGGATCCTGCTCTGTGACTTCAGGTCTGACTTGCAATGTAAATCCACAGGTTGAAAAAGGAAATGCTTTTCAGGGGAGTGACCTCAGTGTTAGAAGCTCTTCTTGAATGTGAAGCATGTCAAGGATTTCAGGTATGTGCATACTTCAGGCTACTAATCAGACTGCATGCCTATGGTGACCAGTCTGTGCCAGTTTATTTTGCAAGGCTGCTCACACCTTCACTGGTATTTTTATTAAAATAATAAAGTGAGCTGCTGTTTGGGGTGTTTAAAATTTTGGTTTGTGACCATCCCAGGGGCAGTTGTAGCACTGTAGCCTCCAGCAAAACAGGTTCCTGGTTCAGCTCTTGTGGTCAGCTGAGGCCTTTTTGTGTGGCGTTTGTATCTTCTCCCTGTGTGGGTTTCCTCCATGTGCTCCAGCTTCCTCTCACAGTCTAATGAAATCCATGCTGGCTTATCTGAGGATTTTAAATTAGCTGAACACATTTGTGCAGTAGATTAAGTGCTGAGTTACTCTCAGGGGAGCCAAGGGCATGAACATCAAGGCCAGCTCTTAAATGAAACATTGTTGCTGCTTTTTGTGTGTATGATAAGCAAAGGTGAAGCTGATC